>JANHFT010003504.1:179544-193242 GCA_032467955.1 Pseudoxenodon macrops
ATGAAGTTTCTTCTTTTCTAGTCTCTTTGGAAAAAGAAGTCTAGTTCTCTTTCCATAAATTGAATACATTTCTTTTCTTTTAATATTTCTTGGTTCAATGTCCATCTCAATATTCTTTTTTGTCTTTTCCATATAACTTTTATTGGGTTGTGATCTGCCCAATTGCTTATTTCAATGCTTATTTCTTGTACAGTAGCTTTCAATTCTGCTGTCATCCATATCATGTCTATCCTTGAGTAGAATGAATATTGATTTTCTTTGGGTTGCATCTCTTGCTAGATATCCTGAAGAGCTATTTCTTCTGCCATTGTTGAAAAGGCTTTAGGAAGTGTTTTCCTTACCTTATTATTTACTTTTCTAGCTTTATAGTCCTTTTCTACATCCACAATTGCATTAAAATCTCCCAGAATACAAATGTTATCATAATCAAGTCAATTATTAAAAATAATACCAAGTATATTTCTGTCATAATGGTATAATGCAGTGTTTTATATCCATCCAAATGCCAAGTGATGGTTTGAAAATAATATTCCCAACCCTGGTTATGATCCTGAGTTTTTTTTATAGATTCTAATAGAATCCATCAAAATGGTGCTATTTTTTCCTAGATTATTGATTTCAAGAGCTTCTGCAATCTTGAATTAGGTATTTATGAAGAATGGGATACTGGAAGCAATCACAATAATTTTCTCTGTTTTTCAGTATTAAATTAATGGACACCAAAAGGAAATTTATTGGTAAAGGTGGAAAAACTGGGCGTGGTAAAAAGAACCTTACAAAGAATAATGGTAAGTATATTACAAGATACACATTTTCTAAATCTGACATAGGTGGTAGATTGTGTCTAGTAAGTAATTGGTTTAATACATACTTGTCATAAAATATAGGAAATGTGATTTTAGCTGATATATTTAAAGAGATACTTCAATTCAGCTTTTACAAATAGGAACACATGCATGCACACATAAAGAACAAAATACAGCATATATTTTAATAATTTAGTAAAAATTACAATTACAGCAGTAAAAATGAATACAAACTGAAAAAGGATGAATAAAAATAGTATAAGGTACCAGAAACGTCCCAACTTCCATCACTATTATAAGCAATTTTAGTAACTTATGACCTCTCAAAATGCAACAAATGATCTCTTCTCATATACCATCTTTTATTTATAAATAAATTCTCATAGCATTGTCATTTTAGTTCTGGTGTCAGCAAAAGTCCATTAAGAGTTATCAGAAATAACATTTATTTTAATCTTGATCAAATAAACCAACGTTACATTTTTTCCTATTCTAAAAAGATTAATTTTTAGTCCATTCAAATACTATCATAGAAGTTGATTTGTTTTCATTTGTTCCTTCTCATGAGATTCCTCAAAACAGGCCTCTTTTGTAAATCCAATATTAGGAAATTTTTCCTGGTCACCTTTGCAGTTTATTGTTTGTGTATCCTTTCTAATTATTAAGACTAACCTGTTTCATGTATATGTCTTTTTGTAATTTTTACTAAATTATTAAAATATATACTGTATTTTGTTATGATATTCTAACTTTGGACATATCAAAGGATATTTTTAACAATATTTTTAACTCAAGTTAATTTTAATAGCGTCAACAATTATATAAGTCTCTATGGAGACTCTAAGACCTTATAGAAGAGGAAAACGTTTTATCTGAGAAGATCTGAGACTGAGTTGAAAGTGGATTTACAAAGGACATGCTACATGAATTACATGGAAAAAGACTCACTGCTTTCAGAGTTGCCAATCCAAAAATTTCTAATAGCTGAAAAGCAATTAATAAGAACTTTCTTCAAGTCATTAAAAAATGAAATATGCAAACTTAGCATCCTTTCAAAGGTGCCAATCATGGTTTAGAAAATAGTTATACCCTTGTCTCCCAGAGCTCTATGGCCACTGGAGACCATTACGTTGTGGCCTCCTCATGAGGAACAGCTATCTGGAGCTCTTATGGGTGATCTCAAGCACTCTCCTTATCCAAAGAGGTATTACTGAAAAGCTAGTCTACTTGCTGAATCTTCGTTCTGCCACAGCTGATAGCTCGACTTTTGTGACACCTTCAGCTCATCATTTCTTCCTCCATTACTCATCACAATATATACAGTTTGATGGGGAAAAAATCAAAACAAGAATTGCATTTTTAAACTTGGCTAATACCTATGTGAATAAAAAAACATATTTTCATTCCTGTGTACCATCATCTTACCCATCAATGTAGGAGTGGGAACTCTCTACCCCTCCAGACCCTGCTGGACTATAACTCCCAGCCCCATTTACATTTAGGAATAGTTGATTGAGGCTTCTGGGTGTGTGATTTATCTTTACTACTGATAGCAGGTTTAATAGTTGCCGATTTGCATACTAATTATTCCATATATACTGGCAGAGGTTGGCATTTGTAATACAGTATCTAAATGTTGCAGAGCAGTTTTTTCTTTCTAGAGTCCTCACATTATTTGAAAATTAAATGCTTGTGTATACTGGTTTTTCTGATGTTTATTTTTCAATCTTTTGAATATTTTGTTTGAAACAAAAGGTTTTTTCATGATCTAAGTATGTTTAGCAACAATATGAACTGTACAAAATACATTTGCATTTCAGTTGATGAAAGTACTTGGAGAAAAGGAATTAAACTGTCAAGGGTTAAGAATAAATACAATATAATACTTACAGGTATAAAAGAGTCATTTGTTGATTTTGGGAACTCTTTCTCTAAAACATTAAAGCAGATCCTGCTCATCCAAAGAGAGTCATTAGAAAAAATGAAGATATCAAACCCAAATTTAAATCTAAGAAAACTGAAAAAGGAGGCAAAAAACCTGATAAAACTGGAGTGAAACATTGGAAAAGTAAGCAACTCTCAGGGAACGTTTCCAGAAAGCGCAAGTTTCAAGGTGATAAAGAAGGTAAGAATGTGCTTCTGAAAGTTAAATGTTCTAATCTAACAGCTGCCTTCAACGGTTTTGCAGTTTTTAAAAAGGGTCCTTGGGTCGAACAAGGTATAAAAGGACCTCTGTCACTTCCAAATCAGACCACATCAAAATAGACTCACCCTTTGATTCAACACTGACCAGCTCATGCAGGTTTTAGACGAAGAGGCCTCAATTAAAAGTTAGCTGTTTTTTCAAGACCTGCCATTGCTGAAATTACAATTAGGACAAAATGAACCAAAATTAGTTGAAGATCTTGGATGAGAACCCAGAAAAACATAACTTTAAACATTTGGTGCAGTATTAATTCGTACAGATGGTATTCACTACACATGAACCTCTAAAACTAAATTTTGTTTTATTTAATTTATTTATCATTAGGCTCCCAATCTAAAAAGCCTAAGTGGGCTGACATCAAGAAGAAAAAGAAGGAGCTAAAACAGAGCCGTCAACTGAATGAAAAAACCAATTATGATATCATTATTAAAGGAAAACAGATTTGGGAAGCTCTACGGCGGTAATCATCATTGCTACAGTTGTATAGTCAATAACTTAATGTCTATTTTTGTTTTTCTTCAGTGCAGAAATTTAGTCTTTGTGCAGAGGTGATCTTTCTTAACAGTCAAAGATCATATCTGCAAATATTAAGGGCTTGGTTGATGCTTGGATCAGGGGTGGGTTCTAACTTATCTCACCGCCAGTTTGCTGCCTCTTGTGCTGCGTGGGCGCGCCTTGCGCGCGCATGCACAGTAAAAAAAGTTCTGAAAAATCCCTCCCCAAAAAAGGCCGAAAACAAGATGGCAACCCGTGCGCATTGCTGGAAACACGGCAAAATCCCAATACCCCCCCCACACACACAAAAAATTATTCAAAAAAAAAGATGGCGGCGCCCATGGAGCAGAAACGGCTCCGTGACGTCACCAGCAGCCTACCGGTCCCAAACGGTAAGAACCCATCTCTGGCTTGGATATGATAAATATAGTAGTAGTAATTGAGGGAGGGAGGGAGGACGGACGGACAGACAGACAGACAAATAGATAGATGGCATGTTATAAAGAAAATATAATGAAGAAGATAATTGATGCCCAAAAGGCTCAACTCATAAGTTATTTGGTTATACTATTGTATACCTAGTTGATCTAATCCATCTGCTGTTGCAAATACATTTGTCCTATAGTTTAAGAGTGCTAACCGATAATTAGAACAGTTTAACTGTCAAAACGAAAATAATAAACTATTGGTTTACTCCTGGGTGCAATTGTAGAAAAAACTGTGACAAGGAAAAACGCAAGAAGCTGTTGAGTGATCTTCAGAAGTTGCTTCATGGAAAAATTAAAGATGTAAGAAATATAAAACATGTATATATTTTGAAATACAGTAGAAGCAGTGCAATTTACAAATTGCTGAATAGTGAATATGTGAATAGTGAACAAGTTTATTCAAGGATATATTACTTTTCTCCGTAGGAGACGAAGCTGAAATTTGGATGATCTCATTTCCCTTTTTTTTTTTTGCATAAACTTGCCATAATTTATTACTCTAGACATATAACTATCGCTAGCTACCCAGAGTTATGATTGTACAATGGGTGACCACATAAATTGAAATAAATATAGTTAGTCCTTGACTTACAACAGTCCATTTAGTGACCACTTGGGGTTACAACAGCACTGAAAAAGGGATGTATGACTGTTTTTCACGAAACTCTGGCAGCATCCCCATGGTCATATGATCAAACTTCAGATGCTTGGCAGCTGACTCATATTTATGACGATTGCAGTGTCCTGAGGCCACGTGGTCCCTTTTTGTGACCTGACAAGCAAAGTCAGTAGGAAAACCCGTTTAATTTATCAACTGTGGCAAGAAGGGTCATAAAATGGGGCAACATTCACTTAACAAATGTCTCATTTAGCAACATAGATTTTGAGCTCAATTGTGGTCGTAACTCGAGGACTACCTGTAAATACCTCCTGAGACTTAGGAGAGAATAAAAATGTGTAAGAAGCTAAGATAACAGTGAGATCATTAGAAAGGGAACAATTTGAAAGATCTGCTTGGCTTTCCAAATCCTGGAGAAGTGAAAATTATGGAAGAAATATGTTTCAGATTAGTTTTATTTCTTTTTGGAAGGCCATACCATTCTTGGTAATCTTAGGCAATTTGTTTTTGGACCGTATGTTATTGTACTTCTTTATAACTCCACCAGCTATAGTAATAATCTATTTACATTATTGCTAAATATTCCAAAAAAAAGCAAGATCCACCAAATTAAATGGTCCCTGAATGACGTGTTAATTTTCTCTCTCCTCAGATGGCATTTGCTCATGATTCCACGCGTGTCATTCAGTGTTACATTCAGTTTGGCAATGAAGGACAAAGGCAAGAAGTATTTGAAGAATTAAAAGGTAACACTTCCTCAAAGAGTCTGTATTGATTGGCCTCTAGAATACCTTATGGGGTCAGCTTCTCACTATGGTTTTCCGTCCCACAGAAAGCTTCACAGAATTAAGTAAGTCCAAGTATTCTAGGAACATTGTGAAGAAACTTCTCATGTATGGGTAAGTATTCAGTGCATCCATATACTTCATTCCTGCATAGCCTCATATTTGACTAAAGAGCGACAGTGCTTGTTTTCCTCCTGTTTTGTTTGAATTGGAAAAATTTAAAAATGGGTTCTGAAACACTTTTCTTTAGAACAATGAGCGGAATATATAAGGATAATTATTCCTTTGCTGTACAAAAACTCTAAAAATTACACAAGAGAAGGGCTTTTCTAAACAGGATTATTCAAGCTTTTGAAAAAAATCATTTTAAACCATGAAACAGATTAATAACCGAAAGAGTAGAGAAGCAGGTCTCAGTCTTTTTCAAAAAGATGTTAGAATCCCAAAATAGTAAATGTAAAAAATATATCAGAAAATATACCTTTTTAGACTAGATACCCCAGCAATGGGGGGGGGGGGAAACTGTTATTAAGGAACTGAAAGTAATAAGGGAACAAAAATTACCGGTATTCTGCAGACTTTTCTTTTTTTTTTTTACATTTTCCTTCTTCTAAAAACATGGCAAAAATGCTAGCAATATATAGCTCTCTTTTGTAAATTAAAGTTATTCATATTTCAAGTTTGTAATAATTGTATGAATAGTCATACCTTTACTTTTATAACAGTAATTTCTGGGCAAAGCAAACAAGGTTGTGCAAATCCTTGGAAAGTGATTTGGAACACATGGACACATTTATAAAATAGTTCTTTTTCATTTTTAAAGTACTTCTATTTTCAGATATGCACAGCTGTTCCAAAGCTACTTTTGGCCGTGTGCTCACATGTGTCCATGTGTAACACCAAAATCCCCCCCCATTATTGTTGTTGTTGTTGAAAGTATTAAAAGGAGCTTTGCAAAATAGAAATGTAAATGGACCGTTTTATGATTCCACCATATACATAAACATGCTTCAGAAAATCACTGTCACTTTTATGAAATTTGACTGCTCAGAAATAAGTTAGGTTATTTTTGTGTGTTTTTTATTCTGATGCCTGCTTAATATCTGAGAAATGCTGGTTTGATTTATCTAAATATGAGATTCTTTGCTAAAATAACTCCAAACGGAATGCCATTCTTTATTGTGGATGAACAATTCATGGTGCAAAGTAACTTTGACAAAACATAAATTCCGTATAAATTCAGCTTAGTGTGAAAGGCCAATTCCAATCCTGCCTAAAATTTGGTGTGCATATCATAAAACTGATGAGGTTCCCCAACAGTGGCCTTTAATTCCCTCCCCAAATGTATGAGGAAAAAACCAGAAAAAAAGACCCAAACATATCAGCCTCACTTCTAGATGGTTGCATATCATCACTATATATGATCCTGTAACCCTAGGAACCAGGGTTAAGTTGGACATGATGAATTTTCCTGACTGAAAAAGTAGCTCATTCTTGAGTTAAAACCCTTGGTTGATTTTCCTTTGTCCCTATTTCCTCTTTATCTACTGTATTTATTTTTGAAATAGAACCAAGCCACAAATTGCACAAATAATCAAAAGCTTTAAAGGTGAGGTTAGAAAGATGTTACGGCATGCCGAAGCATCCACAGTGGTGGAATACGCCTATAATGATAAAGCCATCCTTGAGCAGCGGAACATGTTGACGGAGGAGCTTTATGGTAATATATTCCAGGTCTACAAGGTGATTATTGATCCACTTTTTTCCCCCTTCCTTCAAAAATACTTTGAGCTTTTCTTTGTGTTATCTAACATCTGAAATGACTTTTGAGTTATGAGAGAAAAGGAAGGGCCGGCAAGTCAGGAATAAAAAAAATGAGTTCCAAAATACCCTCTGTATACCTAAATATTGCTTCTTTGGGGCATATGTACCATTAGCTTCTCTCATAAACCTTACATTTTTCCTTGGGTGGAATAGCCTTGAGGCTGCAGGATTTTTGCCTTTTTTTTTTTTAAACCAGAGAAAGATAAAGTGTAAGGATGCAAAAACTTGTGAAGTTTCAGATATTGTTGCAATGCAATTGGCAGTTTGGTAGATTAGTCACAGGCAGTAGGTTAGAAACTGGGTGTTCTAGCCCTGCCTTTAGTACAAGGGCAACTACAGGGAGTCCTCAACGTATGACCACAATTGGGTTCAAAATTTACGTTGCTATGGGAGACATTTGTTAAGGGACTTTTTCCCCATTTTACGATTTTTCCTGCCACATTTCTTAAGTGAATCACTGCAGTTAAGTTATTCTGGCTACTCCATTGACTTTGCTTGTCAGAGGGTTGGAAAAGGGATCACATGACGTTGAGACACTGCAACCGTCATAAATGTGAGTCAGGTCAGTTGCCAAGCATCCAAATGTAAATCATGTGACCATGGGGATGCTGCAGTGGTCATAAGTGTGAAAAGTGATCATAAGTCACGTTTTTCAGTGCCGTTGTAACTGAATGGTCACTAAATGAAGTGTTGTAAGTCAAGAACTACCTGTAGGTGACTTTGGGCCAGTCCCTTTCCTTTAGGCTTTGGCAGTGGGGAACCAGTCCTGGAAATGTTTCCATGAAAACTCACTGCAATTACCAGGAGTCAAGACTAACTTTTAGGAAACCAAGAAAACATTTGGGCAGTAAAGATTCCACATCTCTGAATTATGGAACTTATTTTGCAGCTGTGAAAAAAATGGATATCTTTTAATATTTAATTAACCTCTAACTTCATTAACATAAATGCATTCAAAATAGTAGTTATCCAAACAAATTCAGTCGAGAATGACAATATCAGAAATGTTGAATTTAACATGTTGTTTGTTCTGAAAGTTGATTTCAATAGCTTTAAAGTTTTTGTGTATTTTAATCTCCTTGGTATAAAATTTTGGAACCTAACCTATATTGGCAGAAGAAGTATTTTGTAGAGCATGGGTTGTAAATTGTTACAAGTGAGCAGATGGCTAACATTCATATGTAATTTTAATTTAAAAAGATAGTAACTTATAATTGAAGTGTTCCATTATACAACAATCTGTTTTATCAGAATTCTTAAGTTTCAAGAAAGATTGGTAAATATTTTTAAATAGTAGGTACTAAACAGAAAGTACATTAACAGGAAGTTTGGCAATTTTGATAGATATATTCTATAAAAGGCTATTAACAATGAGGTATTATTGTTGAAGGTATTACGTATGTGCTGTTGTGTTATCATATTCTTCAAGAATGATATTCTTCAATATTTTATAACTAATAATTTCTTGAGGGACAACCATGATAAAAAAATTTGCAGCAAGTGTTTTTATAGACGCCTTTCAGGTTCATAGACTTATTGTGGCATAAGGTTTATTGGATCAAGTAGACTATAATTACATATCATGTATGATCCTCAAGTTTGTTCAGAGAGTCATTTCAGAGTGACTTTGTTTTGTGGTATCCAATTTGCAGTTAGGTTAGGCAGTCCATAGTAAATAGAAGCATTTCCAGGAGTTCAGTTTCAAGAACCCTTATACCAGTGGTGAAATGCTACCTACTCAATCCGGTTCGGGCTAGTAGGTAGAGGCGGCCGCCGGGGGTTCGGAGAACCGGTGGCAGCCATAGCATGAGGCTCCACTCACCCGCCCGAACATCACAATTTCCTGGTTTTTTTGCCATCTGCGCATGCTCAAAGCCTTCTGAACCGGTAGGGAAGTTAAATAGATTTCACCGCTGCCTTGTACTACATTTATTTCAGATGTTATGTCTTTAGTAGTTCCTCGTTATCTTCTCAATCTTAAACCCGCTTTGTTTTGCCAGAGGTCCTAGAGTCTTTGAATTAATCCAGCAAAGTCAGAGTGCCAGATTAAGCCATAGCTGACTACAATTGAGAATTTTGGATGAGCGTGTTAAAATCTTTCGTTTTCTTATCGTTTGGTTCTATACATTTTTCCCTCTTGTTTCAGACAGCAGATCAATCAACCTTGGGTAAAGTGCTAGAGATTCAGCCTGAAAAGCGAGAAGCCATTATGGATGAGATGAAACAGATCCTTACCCCAATGGCTCAAAAGTATGAAGAAATGTCGGACTGCTTGCATGCTTGACTTGAAATTCTGTTTTAAGGGGTTTTCCTTAAATCCATTTTGAGATCTCTACTAATAACAGCAGGATATTTTCATTATGGTGTAGAGATCTAATGATAACCTATTGACTTTATGGGATTTTCTCCCATCCCTAGAAACCCCAAATTCTTATACCTACTATGTCTTTCTGCCCCCCCCAAATTGATAGACAGTTTCTGCTTCCAGCCTCGTTAGATCCAGCTGAAGCATTGTCCTCTGAAACTACTGTCTTGAATCCAGCCGCAAATGAAAATATGTGTCAAATGCCATTCTTTGTGTTATTGCAAATATTTCACATCAGGTAAATACAGAGTTCTTTTTTTATTGTCTTCTTTTCCCCCTTACAGAGAAGCTGTAATAAAGCATTCATTGGTACATAAAGTTTTTTTGGACTTTTTTACTTACGCTGTCCCTAAGCAGAGATCTGTAAGTTTTTATTCATTAAATTATGTTTACTTCATTACATTCATTACTTATGTTTTTAATCTGTTTTCATGTTAAATAGAGTTAAAAGTCATACCAGACAAGCAGCATACCAGTATTGGGGTGTTTTTTTCTGTTTGGGCTTTCTAATAATAGCAGCAACAACAAAATAATCCAGTCCACCCAAGGATACTCTGGTTTGACTCTATGCAACTTTGCTTGCTGAGTCCGGTCTGGCAGCCTCACTGCCCCTCAAGAGTGTTCCTTTGCACTTTTTCCAATAGGATGTATATCTTCTCCTGCTTTCTGGCACAGGTAGTCACTTGTAATTGTAATGTAAGCCAGTCCCTTTACATTAAATTGCCTAAAGGGTTTTTTTCCTTGTCATATTTGCAAATAAATGAAATTCTTTCTTCATGCATGTTTTTGTTAATACAACTTAGTTGTGTGTTAAAATGTGATGCCGCTCCTAGAACCCTGGAATAGTTTTTAAGTTAGGAGTTAACAGATTCTACACCAAATTAAACTTTTCTTTTAGAAAGCAGGCATTGATTCAAGGTTAGAACATGACTATTATTTAAGGGGTGTAGAGGAAATAATACAGATTGCCTAGTCCCTAAACCGATTGCCAGGTTGTGAGAGATTAAATAAGTTTTATTTACTGGAGCCAATGGTGAGTTCTTAAAACTGTTCCCTAAAACAATATTCTCTGTCTCTAGGAAATGATTGAAGCAATTAGAGAAGCTGTCATTTACTTGGCACACACCCACGATGGCGCCAGAGTAGCCATGCATTGCTTGTGGCATGGGACTCCCAAGGTATTGTGTGTGAAGGAGCTTGCTTGTGTCGAAAGTCGTGCGCTATGGATTGGTATGAACTGGTTGTCTCGGATGCACCAATCAAAAACACAGTGTATTTTGACAACTGTTTCAAATAGAGAACTGTTCAATTAGCAAATAGCATGAGCATTTTTCTTTCCTTTCTTAATTTCTGTTTGTGTTTTTTCCTACTTGTTCTTAATGTTATATGTTTAATGGTTTTCTTTATGCTTGCATATTAAAGAAATACTAAAACAAACTTACGTCCATTAAACCAGAGTATCCCAACTTTAACAACTCTAAGACATCTAGACTTCAACTTCCAGAATTCTCCAGCTATCCATGGCTGACTAGGGAATTCTGGGAGTTGAAGTCCACCAGTCTTAAAAGTCGTCAAAGTTGGGAAATCCTGCATTAATCAAAATATATAATCATATACTTATCTACTGTGAATCAATCTATATCTTTGGATAAGTTGGTAGTAGAATGTATCCAACCCCTAAACTAACCACTCAACTAATCCTTTTTTGGTGCTTGTCAAAAACTAATCCCAATAAATTGCATGGATGTTTCTGGGCAGTTTGAAGGAAAGAGTAATTTACTTCCTTACAGTCTTAACCTAAGATTGCATAAGTGATATACAGACTGACATAGAGAGTAGACTATGGAACATGAAGTATTATATGTATTTCATTTCATATAGCGATTTGAGGGTTGGAAGAAGCAGAGATTTCCAACTGCTTTTGTGGATGTCTTTCTATCCCTAATCCAGATGTGGATCCCTAAATATTGCAATTGCTTTATTACGACAATACTTTTTTTTAAAGTCAGCAGCCTGATTTCATAGCATGTTATATTACATGTATTTTAAAGTGTGAAGCGTCTCACTATTCTTTCACATTATTTAGGACAGAAAAGTGATTGTGAAAACAATGAAGACGTATGTTGAAAAAATAGCTACAGTGAGTATTTTTAATGTGTTCTATTGTAATCACATATGTCCAATCCTAATTTATGCTTACTTAGAAGTAAACTATTTGTACTCAGTAGCGTTTTTCCTTCATTGTAAGTTTAGGGTTTCAATTTCACGATCACATTTCTAGAATACTGCTTTACCCCAATATGAATTCAGAAGAAATTAATAGTGACAATTATGTTTGTAATTGTGTTATATATATACTGTATATAAATATAATTAATACATGTGTTTAAATAAATATTTTAAGCAATGTTGATAAACTTGAAAGAAATTTCGTGGCAAGAAATCTATAGAATTTGTTCAGTTATGGTACATATTAATTTAAAAAAAATAGAATCCAGAAAGATAATCGTTAGCAAATTTATTGAGGAATAAGACTCACAGAGTTCACTGTCTATTTTTAAATAAGTGGGCATTGGAACTTAGCTTTATATAAGACATTTGAGAGGTTTGATATTTTGATGGGTTGGGTTGTTGTTTTTGGCTTTGAAGAATGTTGTTTAAATATTTTAGCAAAAAAAAAGTGTTAAAATCAGAAATAAGATGAATAATCACTTTGGATAATTAGGAGCTAGTGTTCAAGAATTGTTTTGACTTGTGTCTTATACTTGCAATTTTTGGCTCCTGTTTCAGGGTGAATTTTCACATTTGGTTTTGCTGGCAGCGTTTGACTGCATTGATGATACCAAACTTGTGAAACAATTGGTTATATCTGTAAGTAAATACGATTTCCAGTCTTCATTTATAATAATTCACCTAGCAGAATAATATAAGTAATGTAAGAAATTTCACTGGTTTTATACAAAGATGATACACTGCGGGTAGTCCTCAACTTACCAGCATAATTGAATCCAAAATTTCTGTTAGCAGTGAGACATTTGTTAAGTGAGTTTTGCTCCATTTTGCCACCTTTCTTGCCACAGTTGTTAAGTGAATCACAGCGGTCGGTAAGTTAGTTGAGTGACTCTGGCTTCCCCATTGACTTTGCTTGTCAGAATGTCGCAAAAGGTGATCATGGGGTACTGCAACCGTCATAAATATGAACCAGTTACCAAGCATCCGAATTTTGATCACATGACCATGGGGATGCTGGAAAGGTCATAACTGAAAAACAGTCCTAAGTCACGTTTTTCAGTGCTGTTGTAACTTTGAACAGTCACTAAATGAACTGTTGTAGGTCGAGGACTACCTGCATTCATTTTGTTGTTTAAAATGAAAAATGAATTATCCAAGTTATTGTTGGGGCGGTTGGCTTCTTGGCCACTTAGATGAAGGAATACTTCCACCCCCCCCTCATTTATCCATTACTCTTTCTTTTGTGGTAGAAATTTTTAAACTGTATATCGGTGTACCAGTGAAGGATTATGCATTGGATTAAAACATTGGGGCTCTGCCTTGAATAAACCCTTATTCTACGGTTACAGCGTGTGTTTGCTTCTGTGTTAGCCGGGCCTGGGGATTTGGACGCTTGAGAGGTGCTGTAAAATGCTTTCCTATATATCTTGACATAAAAAGAAATGACTGAAGGCAAACAAAGAATATGAGACAAATGCTTAGGATTTTTTCTCCACAGACTGGGCTGTCTAAGCTTGATAACGTTAAGAATTGTGGACTTCAGCTCCTAGAATTCCCCAAGCAGCAAGGCTAGAGAATCCACAAGTCTTAAAATTGCCAAGATTAGATACCCCTGCCATACACCATTTTTCATCTTCCTTCCCTCATATCCAGATCCAGTGACCAAATAGGAACCGTGCTGAGGGTAGGGAATCCTTAGCATGGCTCCCATATTCCTCTTTCGCCTTCATGGAGCTTTCATGCAAGGATCCTTTCATATAGTGGATTTCTCTCTGCAGTGATAGGACACAGTGGATGAATCGCTACCGTGTTTCCCCGAAAATACGACCTGTCCCGATAATAAGCCCAATTGGGCTTTTCGGCACATGGGCTAAAATA
>JANHFT010003504.1:241102-266623 GCA_032467955.1 Pseudoxenodon macrops
ATAATATTCTGCCTCCTTTAATATTTCCCAGGATATTTCATTTTCTAGGAGAGGGGTGGGTGGGTGCTAACTTCCTTCACAACAATGTTGAAAAAAAGGAATATATAAAATTAACAGCTGTCTAGTGAGAGAGCATTTTAGGGCCCAGGGGGGTCAGCAAAAGGCAATGATGTCGTTTGGTCCTTCTACAGATGCAATAGGATTTAGTAAAAAAAGGCAGAGAGGCAAATTTTCTTTACCCTGCAATCCCAACCAATCTGTTCATTCCTTTAATCTTCCAGCTCTCCAGAAAAGATTTCTTAGAGAAATGGATGAGTCACTCTACGTTAATGGTAGAGTACATCCACTTGCTTGAAATACTTGAAAATGTCTTGCTTCTTTGTCCAGGGGAGACTGATGGAAAAATAAGCAGCACTTGAGGGACCTGATAAAATATTGAACAGATTCATATCGTATCACAGGGCTGCACACACTCATCGTGGCCTAGATAAATCTGAGAATGCAAAAGTGCCACAAATGTAAAAGGAATCTAAATGATTGTTACATCTTAAGGGTTAAACCTTCAGCCCATCTAGACTACTTCTTTTTACTAGAAATGCTGTTCCCTCACCTACCAGATTCAATTGCTGGGTGAAATTTCTTGAATTAAGGTTTAGACAAGGAACCTTTAATATTTCAGCTGTGCCTGTCAATGAACTATCTCACCCTTGCTAAGCCTCCAAGTGGGGTCCTTGGTGCTCTTTGAGCTTAGTGGTTCTCTTATAGACATTATAGACATACTAAAGTAGGCAAACCAAATCTGTGGAGGGCTGAATTTGTCTACATTTGTGAAAATTTTAACAAATGCACATGGCAATCTCAACTATAGTTTCAATTGGGAAACTGTGAACATCCTAGAATCAAGCCAAGTCCAAGAACTGTCAATGAATTCCTGGCAGCCTTGCACTCAAACAAATTGGCCATCAATAGGCACATAGAGATAAACAGCATTTACATACCACTCAAAAGAGATAATCAAAAAGCTGAAGAGGAAACAAAAAACCAAAAGCCATCCTCACCAACAATCAACACCCTTATGAACAGAGATCAACACCAAGATTAACAAGAAATCAAGTAAACGAATATCCCAATGAAGAAACTACCAATGCAGCCCAACAAACAGTAAACCACTGACTAATCAAGGAACCACCAAGATACACTCCACCAATGCTGGCAACTAGTATATAAAAATAAGAGCAAACCCCACTACCTTCTAGCTTTGATGTTGTTACCTAGTTTGTTATTGAAATGTCTGCAAGGAAATATTCAAGCTCAAACAGTTCAACCATGAGATGCAAATATTCTCTTCTATCAAAGTCTCTAAGTGATATGCCAACAAGGAAATACACTGAAATATTTTTATTCCCAAAATGTCACTTAATTTAATTGAAATAATAATAGTGATCAGTGTATTATCTTGATTTGTATAACATATTCCTGCTGAGCTCAGGCCTTAAATTAGCCTTAAATATACTACTGCAATTATGATGTACTCTATAGCTGTATAGCAGTCATGCCTAATATTCTGTTAAGTTACAAACTGAATGAATGATAAATTGCACTCTAATTATACTGTCAAGAGCATGCCTGTTGATTATTAAAACAGTGACTTCAAACAACACTTAACATAATACATATTATCCTGCATTTCCAAGTCAAGATTTCTTTATAATGGTTATTTACAAATGTCATTTATCAAAGGTCCTCTGCATTTCTAATTAGTAGCTTCCTGCTTAAAGATTTTGTCTCTTTATTGTTTCCTGTTAAGTCCAACTGGGATATTATTATTATTACATTATCCTTAAGCAGTTTTCATTGCCTTAAAGAATGTAATTACTTTTTATCTTCCTTATCTTTTTGTGTTGTAACATAATAGTAGCTTTTTGTTGTAAAGAGAATATAAAGAAAAGCAGTAACTAAGCCATTCAATATTTTCATTATTGATTTTCTTTCTCAGGAAGAACAGACTGAGTAAGGGTAATGAAAAATCAGTAAAGGAGCTCCACTGATGAAAAAGGAGTGAATATGACAAAAGGAAGCTTTTAACTAATTAAATAAAAATATTCCTTCGGTTGGCCTTTAAAAACACCAACAGATTCTGAGGCTGAAATTATTTTTTCAGTAGGCAACATAAACACAAATCAGGTCTGAAACAGAATAAAAAATTATTTAACATCCTCTGTGAATGATGTTGGGGATTTCAATACAAAAGCATATTTTTTCTCATGCAGGTATATCTAGAATGATAGCTTTAAAACAATCAACCCACACACGTGGGTCCATATAATTATGCGTTATATGGGTTGCAGAAATCTAGAACTCTTTGCTTTCTCTAATGTGGTTTAGATTTTCGCAGCCTGGTTCTGACAGCCCTAGGTTCAAAATGCAGCTGAAATGCCCATAGATTAAATATATATATATATGTATATTCAAATGTTCAATGCGGCATTCCCTCAGAACACTTCCAAGAGCATCCCTAAACATTTTATTTGATTCAAAGCCTGAGAATAAACAGAAGAGATCTTACAGCAGCAGATCATACTAAAATCTGAATTAATAAACCACAGAAGTAGAGGGGAGGGGGGAGAGATGTGGCAATGAAAAACTGCTTTTCTGTCAATCACAAGAAACGGAGTTGCTACTTCTGCATTTAGCCCCATATAAACTGTGGTGTTGTAAAAATGGAGAGTGAGTGAACAGAAGTAAAGAGACCCCTGTGGAAAGGGAGTTATACAGAAATCAACTCCATTCATTGAAATGCTTTCCTGCCAACCTTTGTGTACTTTAAAATGCTCCCTTTTAGAGCACAGTTGTAGTTTTATATTAGAAAGAATCTTAGATTGTGCTGCATGCAGGTACAAATTAGAATTCTCAATAATTGAGCTATAAAACCAATATAAAAAGAATGCACGATTTTTAACCCTAATAATCGTTTCATTGGAATTCACAATAAAAAAAATGCACTGATATAATAGTGTCTTCCTGACCTTCCTTTGCATCACGACTTTGCCGAAATGGCCTTAGCCGCAAACTAACAAATGAGGTACTTTAGGTATTTTGGGACACACTGCTGACTGATAGTACAAGGGACAATAATAAACAGATGGCAAGAAAGATGAAAATCCATTTATCCTGCTACACCACACAGAAATATTGTGGCTTTACGTTAATGTTAAGTCAATGATCTGGCTCCCAGCTTTTTAATCTCATGCTAAATCCAAAATAATCTTAAATTCAGACGGGTGTGTTTTACTCTCTAGTGGACTTTGCTTTATTCTAGGTACCCCTGCCTGTGGCTGGATGATGTGAAACCTAGTAGGGTACAGAGTTGAACAAGTATCTGTTGAATCTTCAGTGTTGCTTCTGTACCCTTCAAGCTCATTTTCCTTTGGAACGACCAATGAAACTACCCACTTAGAACATGCCATCTGGATCATTCTGTGAGGAGAAATTAATTTGCTGCAGGCGCCTGTTCACCCAGGGAGAAGGAGCTGAACGCTACCCTCTACTATGTATCTTGCCCGCTGTTCCTATTTATTCAACTTAGACTTGACGCAGCTAATAGTGAGCGATAAAGCTTAGACCAGAGGTCAGCAACCTTAAACACTCAAAGAGCCATTTGGACCCGTTTACCACAGAAAAGAAAACACCGGGAGCCACAAAACTCTTCCTGTGCCTGACTATTTCCTGAGTGGCCACAAAAATAGCACATGTAGTTGAATTAAACATTCTGTTTTCTTCTGAAGCTTTTCTTTTCTTGGATTTATCCATGGTTGGCCTACTAGGGATTGAAAAGCTCAATAAATCACGTGCCGGAGGGTGTCACACATTGGCGGTTGTGACGCATATTTGGAGCGACAGGGAGCTGCAGCAGAGGGTTGAAAGAGCCATATGCAGCTCCAGGGCCGCGGGTTGCTGACACCTGGCTTAGACAGTTAAGATCTGATTAAATCCAGACCACACAATATTTGACTTAAACTAAAAACCCAGTTAAAGAGGCAGGTCCAGGCTCTGTTCATGAAAATGAGAGAATGAGACTTGAGCACAATTCCAGAGGGAGCACATGCCATAATTCTTTATTTGTAAAGCTAGCAAATATATCCCCCATCCCAACACACATACACACATATCACAGTTGTTGACTGCTTTGCAGACTGCCTCATCTATTTGCGAGGTCACATCCGATTGCTGGGAATAAGTAGTTGCTTCTGCCCTATTCTCAGAAACAGGGGATTGGGAGTTCTAGTCCCACTTTAGGTATTTATAAAAATAATAAATGCGGGATTAAAAGCTTTATATAGCAAAAAGCCCATTATGTTGTTTAAAAGTCTGATGCAGTTTTCTGTCCCAAAAGGTCTTCTATCCTTGCTTATTATTGCATTTGAAGGCACAAAGCACATATTAAGTCACCTCCCAGATTTTGGAGACATGTTTCATCCTGCAGCTTTTTGGGTTGGCTCAAAGATGTATGTTTTCTAAATCTGGCACAGAGCACAGTACACTTGTTTCTAGGAATATAAATTAGATGGAATTTATTGATAAAAAGGCTACAATCCTGTTTAAGGTAAATAATACGATCTCGTAAGGCCAAAGAATTCCAGTATAATGCTTGAATTTAGAATACTTCCACTAATATTTTTTTTATTTGGGCCAACTGATGCAGAGTTGGACCTGGTAAATACTTGGATGGGAGACTGTAGGCTAGATTGGGAGTTGAAAAAGAATTGGGAAAGCAGCAAAATACTACTCCTGTTGCCAAAGTCTGTGTAGTCAAAGGAGTTAAATGGGATTTGAAGGAATCTTTGCCTTTATATATCTGGCCATTACTGCTTATGCTTTCAGCAGATCAAACACCAGTATGAAGTGATTGAAAGCTAACACCACGGTATTCTTATTTCCTGACAGACTCCGAAATTGTCCCCTAATGCCAGGCTATGAATACATGGCAAGAGAGAGTTTTGAAGGTTAAGAGTCTTGTGCTTACCGACCATCATGAAAATATACATCTGTAAAAGATTATTCCTTTTTTTTACGTCTAAACAAAGTTTTAAAAACCTTTACTAATGCGAGGCTTTGACGACTCAAAATATACTTCTTATACTTAGACAAATACGACAATAGCTTTTCTGTAGGTTTTTGCTGAATGAGTGCTTCATTCACAAAGGAATTAGCAAGGGTGCCTGATTTTTAAAAGCCAAAAGGAAATTGATGCACGGCATCAAAGAATCCTTGAGAATGACTGCTTATGTTCTCAATGCACTTCCTCCCCCCCCCCCCATTCAGCTGTAGCCACTTAATATCTGAACTCAGCCCAGGAGTAAAAACACAAGTGGGGGAAAAAAGCAGTGATTCATCTGCAGCCATTCACCTGTCTTGTGTTCTTAAAATTTGCTTCCTGAGCCATAAATCTATCTCCAGGCTGGCTGTTTTTGAGGTTACATGAGGGGTGTCCAACCTTGTCAACATTACGACTTATGGACTTCAAATTTCAGAATTCCCCAGCCAGCATGCTGCACAAGACCACAAATCTTAAAAGTCCACAAGTCTTAAAGTTGCCAAGGTTGGTTACCCCTGGGTTACATGCTGGGGAAGGATAGCCTGACTAAAGGTAGAAATCCTTTATAATTTTTTGCCAAATTATAAATTTTAATGTAGCTGAAAACATTAAATATATGACTGGAGAACAATGAGATTGTCCATTTTAAATTTTAATTAAATGTAAAAATAAATCAATTTTTTTCCTCCTGGGTTAGGGTTTAGATTTGGGATTGCTGCTCTACAGCATACTATCAAGGATGAAGAAAAAAACCCTGGGAAAAAGGATATGGAGACCTGTTTTAAGATTATGTGGATACTACCAGCAATTGAATCCAGAAAAGCAAAGCACACTTTTCAATTATCTCCCTATTGGCTACTTGGATGGGTCTGCTGCTAAATGTCTTTCTGTAGCACCCCTTGAGCAATTTCCCCCCATTCTGATGCCCATCAAATGCAGTTTCCATCAATGGTCAGCATGGGACTGTTAAGATCCTTAGAGTTCTCTGAGCCTGGTTGTATTCTTGCAGACAATTCCATTACCCAATTAGGTAACATCAGTGCTAGGGGACTGTTAATCAGAATGGCTGAAGTTCTAGAAAGCTTCAGGTCCGAGAAAACTATTGCTTTGAGCATTTCTCTCTCTCCTCTCATACCTAAACCAATTTATATAAGCATCTGCTTATATGTATGCACAATGTCCCAGGATTAACCCCACATTAATTTGGCTAAAAATATTTACACAACACCAGGGGAAAATAAACGCTATTTCTATCTCTTTTCTACTATCAGGTACCTTATCTTTTCACCTGTTTGGAACAAGATAAATGTGTTTATACTGCAGTGTTTTATTGCAGGAGTTGTTTGCTCAGTTATGCTCTTTGTAACTTTGTGCAAAAATATTAACTGAGCTCAAGCACTCAATGTTCAGTGTGTTTGTTTGTTTGCCTGCCTTCTGGAAGCATTGTTAAGTTTCCTGTTGAGGTTTTTCACAAGACAAAATCCTGTAAGTGAATTTTTATGTTAACCTGTCAAAAAGGTTAGCAGGCAGATAACATATACATTAAAAGTCTCTGCATCCTCCAAATAGCAGAACATTTTAATATTTGAAGTCAAATGCAACAGTGGGCAGTCCCTTATGTGCACCTTAATAACAATGAGATTATTGAAGTTAAGATTTCAATTGCCTTTTCTCATTATCGTGATACCTTACTATCCATTGTTAATTGGTTCTGGTAGATGCAAAAACAAGTACCAAGTTATTCCCATATAGAATAATGTAATGAGTCAGAAGGCAGCAGGCAAAATGACAAGTTCTAGCTTGTGCATTGAGCACCAAACAAATGATGAGTACCAGGATATAATTTTTGTGTCAAAATGTGTTGAGTACCAAATTGGATGTGTTTCAAACCAACTGAATACCATCATACAGGGTATCACTGTATAAATAAGGTTTGGTGACTGATACACTGGATTAGTGATATGGAGGCCATTTCTTTAAGAAGTTAGATATATCTATACCTGATACTTAAATCATATCTGAGTCCTTTATGGGAATGGAGTTTAATTTTGCCTTGTTGCTTAGATCAGCTCAACCGAAGTTCCACCCATGTACCAAGAATGAGTCAAGTCATAATACAGAGTTTTGTCTCTTTCATTTCAGTGTTGAAATTTACAGTGATTTCTGATACAGAGCAGTTGTCCTCTGCACACCCCTGTAGGTGGTTCAGGGAGGACAAATTCACAATTCATACAAAAGTTAGTTTACAAATTTTTGGCAATTAATCTTGAGTAACCCGTTTTCTCCTATTGCCATTTTCCAAACATTGAAAAAAATTATACAATAATTTACAGTGAAATGTTATTCCAAAGTGCTTAATAAACTATCCCCTCCCTGGATGATTTACAATTGGGCCTGTACAATTATTTACAGCTAGTACTTCTGAAGCACTTACTATAATATGGCTTCTTGGAAAGTGCTTTATACATAGCCAGTGGTGGGAATACTTAGTTTATTCAAGGGTTACAGGTAACTAAGAACCATTGAAAGTTGATAGTGAACACAGATCTTTATAACTTTGTATGAAAGTGTTTTTTTGTTTTTTTGTGTGAACTTGTTCCACCTGTGCCTTCATTCATCAAGGATCTCTTCAGCCACTGTCTGGCTACCATGCAAAAGTGTAGAATGCAAGTGTAGACTAGATTCATGATAAATCATCCTCTGTGCTTACAACTGATATCTGTGGAGAGAAAAAAAGTTACATCCCAGTTGAATGCACCTGTGTTTCAGGCAGGTAAGGTTTAGGGATCAGCTGTTTATTGCTGAGGGTAACCTGAAACTTCCAAGCTTTCCACTACATTTCAGTAAAACAGATCCCTTCTTTTGAAGACAAGAGCACATAAAAACTGCATTCTAAATGCAACTGTGGCTTAATAAATTGCCCAGTGGTGCAATGTATTCACAGAAAAAAAAAGCACATTCCCTATCCAGAACTGCACGTTCTGTTCACTTTCTTCCACATGTGAAATGTGGCTCATGCCACCGGGAATCTCTCCTCCACCCCACCCATGCAAACTACATGAACACAAGCTTGTCCGTGCCATCAGTTCTCATTGACACACCCCATATATCCTTTTAACCAAGGAGTGGAGCTGAGGAAATAACTGCTGAAGCTCTGTTAAGCTTTAAACATGTAAATTCAAACATGTTGATTAGGTGCCTTAAAGCCAGGGGTGAAATTCAACAGGTTCTGAAAGATTCTGGAGAACCACTAGCGGAAATATTGAGTAGTTCCGAGAACTGGCAAATATCACCTCTGGCTGGCAGGGTGGGGTGGGAATGGAGATTTTGCAGTATCCTTCCCTTGTCATGCCCACCAAGCCACACCCACAGAACAGGTAGGGAATTTTTTTGAATTCCACCCCTGCCTAAAGCCTTCAATTGAAAAGCAGTTCTCGGCAGAAACTGGTTGGGATTTTGAAACATATTGATCGATTATAGGCTATCAAGTCATTGTTGACTCTTAGTGACTATATAGATAGATCTTCTCCATGACAATCTATCCTAAGTGTCAGGACTTATTTGAGATTTGGATTAATCTTTAAAAATTAATATCCTGGAATAAATACAGACTACAACAATTGTTGGGATCTCTAATCAGATGCCATAAGAACTGTGAAAAGCTTTTCAGGATTCCAAAAACCATTCTTTATATTTTGGGTACCAAGTAGGATCGCCTTGTTTTAACTCTATCGGTGACTTTTGGAAAATAGTGGGAGTCCACTTACTGCTGGATACGTGTGCCCAACTGTACTGCTGTGTCTTCCAATATCTATAGAGAGATCTTCCTCTGTGGTTTTCAGATACACTGGGTTGTCAAAGTTCATGCTTTTCATATTCTTCTGTTGCCAGTTGCGCCACATGAAGTAGCCTCCTGCTGCTGCTGTTATTAATAGTACTAAGAAAAATTGTGAGATTTTTAAAATTCAGCTGGAAAGCCTATTCTGTTTTAAGTAAGACTTAAAAGACTAAGACTCCATTACTTGTATTATGTCTTTTCCTCAAGAATCTCATGATGGTCTCTCCTTCCATTTTGTTTCTTCACAATAGTCACATGAGACAAGTTAGGCTGAGAAAGGGAGACGAAGGGGAGACTATCCATTGGGAATTACTACCAGGCCAGGATCTATGTGGTTTCTTCCAATGTTATTTGGGCTCTCTGACCACTATGCCCTTCCCACTACCTCTCTATATGTTGCTTTTTTTCAAAAATAATTTTATATCCCAAAGGAAAACATGGTGGAGGTGTAAAAAAACCACAACCTTGCTGAAAATGTTTTCTCCTGATTTCAGGGCACCACCTCATACTTACAGATAGGAAGAATAGCCCATGCTGCTGACGTACTTCTGGAAGAAGCCAGCTCTTCTGATACCGGACTGCTCTGATTTTGACCTAAGGAAAGAAAACAATTACAATGTACGATTTACAGTACAATACATTTATCGTTATGGATAGTCTGATCAAGTTTGCTATCTAGAACATAGCATTGCCCAGTAAAGAAACTACGTAATTCAGGAAATGGCCTTGATTTATTTCAGCTGTACATCAGCAGCTTCTGCTCAGTTCACAATCACTTCATTATCTCTTCAAAAAACATTTAATCACTCTTCTTACACGACCATTTTCCTTGCTATAACAAGAACAGATTGGACCAACAGAGATGGACGAACATTGCAGGACAGCTAAGCTCCACCCAATGAGCATCCACAAATACTGAAAACCCAGACAATATGACATCGGGTATTCTAGTCTCAGCAGTAAGAAATGACATGACTGAAGGAACATCTTATGTTTCCACCCTGATATTATTTTTGGACCCAGCCTTGTTTTTGGATTATCAGAACTTGGAGTGACCACATAGCTATTATATGACCTGCAGACTCCTAGCAGCTCTACCCGAACTGTGTACAGGTAATTCAGCAGCTTAATTGCTCATTTGTTTCAGAGTTTAAGTCAGGTTTTGCTTTTAAATCTGAAGGATCAAATACTTAGGACCATAAAGCTGCTCAACTCCGTACAAAGATCTAGCCAAGCCCTGCTCCACATCCCATGGCTGCAGGAAGCCTAACTAGATGTGACTTTGCTTCCAAAGTATTCAAACTTCCTACTGAAATTGCTCTGCTTTAGTTAAAAAAACTGTTGTTTCTAACTCGGGGCCTTTTTCTGCATGAGATTGGAATTTATTTATTTATTCTCCTGTTTTTTGTTCCTTTTCAATTGCTAAAATGGTTTCTTTTAACTAGTGGCTTTGAATGTTTTACCTAGGCAGTGAAGAATGCTGCAAACAAGGCTTAAGGTACAACTTTACCAAAAGTTTTGCTAGGTATTCTTTAATAACTTAAAATGGTTTGCCAAATCAAGCCAAGTCAGTCGAACTCCACATTCCTTGAAATAATCCCAGCAAGACTAACAGCTGCTCATTCCTGCTTCCAAGATCAAAGCTCTGGCTTAATTTATCCTGCTTTACCACCAATTCTTTTGAGCTGCCTTGGATCAGGACCAATACCTCCAGAAAGTGGTCCAGGTGGCTTGTCTGTTCTGCTGCTCTCTTTTGTCTCAGTGAAAGCCACAGCAGTTCCTGTACCTGAAATTACAGATCGGTAACTTTGAAGCTCTGCATTGGCTCTTTTTTATTTCCCCGCCCCAATTTTTGGGGTGGAAGTGGAATACCCACAGCAGATGAGTATGATCATGCAGGCTTAGTTAATCTGGCCCTGAAAGGTGTTAAGATTTATTGTGCTATGAAGATGTAGGCAACAGGCAAGGATATCATTATGGTCAAGTATCATAATGCTAGGAATCACTTCTTAGCCAGTTCGGTAAGCAGAATCATCGGGGGAAACAAAGCAAGGATTGCAATTTCAATTCAACAGAATGGAAAGATCTACTCAATCAAGGGTTACCGTACATTTGTTTGACTCAAGCTGCAAATCTGTCACCACCAGCACATAAATCACAGTGTCCTTTAGCGTGCCATAGCTGATTTGCATATTATTGTGCTTTTATATTCAAATCAGAATGCTATCTGCAATTATGCAATCCAAGACCCTGGATTAGTATTTACATAGAATTTGATTATTCAAAACATCTTGCCTCTTTATAGATTACAATGATATGATTGCCAATTGGAGGTTTGAGGCAAGGAGCTTATGAGCCCCTGGCAGAGAAGCAGCTTTTCATGGCTTGTATCCAGGTACATCATGGCTGATAATTAAACCAGGCTGATGTTCAGATTTAATGTTCTACACAGCATGCAGTATCCATGAAATGCAGAAGCCAGGCAGTCAGGATGCTGTTTAATGGCCAAACTTAATACTTTAGCAAAGAGTTGTATGCATGAGATGGCAGGAGGAAGCACTTCCAACACAACGACAAAAGAGAGTCACAGACTATACCTTTGCATTTCAAGCCATTTTCTTGCAGGGCATCTCCATCGGGACACATGCAAGTATACTTTGGGGAACGACTGTTTATCTGGGGTGCAGGCAGGCAAAGGTATTCACAGCCTCCGTTTGTTATGTTCTCGTCTTCGCACCAGTTTTTCCCTGTGGGTGGAAGTGTTTTCAAACATAGGTCTCCTAGGATGGACTACAATTTCTAACAAAGCAGCAAAGGCTGAGGCCTACTTAATATTTGAAACAATTATGAAGTTATACTTGGCTTTCCACTTCAGATCAAGTTACAAAGGCATTGCAGGAATGCCCTGCCTCCTCCCCCTCCCTTCCAGGACATCCAGTGCTCAAGATGAGTTACCCAATCTTTTATGTTATAAAGCAGGAGGGGGCAACTCTGGCAAATTTGTGTCTAATGTCCCCATGTATTCGTAAAATATCATGTACTCATAACCATGCTTGTACATCTTATATATTCACAATCACGTTTATTCTTTGTCTGTAATCATATACATGCTTGACATAATAAATAAAAAAATGGACTTCAAGTTGCCCACCTAAAGGCACTATTTCTATTTTTAATACTAATGGCATTTGCAAGGCACTTTGAAATGATGGTACCAAGTCAAAAGGAATTGACAGATTGAAATCATCCAAACGTTTTCTCCTCAGGGAGGCCTAAACAATGCAGACCGTTGTTGACTTATGATTGGTTGCTTAGCAACCAAAGCTACAACGGACTTCCAGGACTACTTATGATCTGGATTTGAACTTCTCGTGGCCACTCCGCTCATGTGATCAAATTTATTATGTCTGTTTGCAGCATCCTGCAGTCATGTGCCCTTGATTTATATATCTTTTGTCAGAAACTAGTGTTTACTTCTGGTTTCTAGCAAAAAATCATCCATTGATGACAATGGACTCATTTAAAAACTGTGGCATTTGCTTTATGATCACCATAAAACAGTCATAAAATCAGGAGCACTCACTGGTGATCCACCTAATGACAGACACGATTTACAACCATAATTCTGGGCTCAGCTGTTGTTGTAAATGGAGGACTATTGTGTTTTCCCTCCCATCTGTACTTGAGAACAAGAGTTTTTGCTCGGAAGTTTACTCCTATGCGCACGTGCTATTACCTGACTGCTGAACAAGTTCATGGTACACAATGATGTCTCGAGCATCATAGAGATTGTTTACTACTGTTTGCAACTCAGATCCTGTAAATTTGTTGGTGCTGTATACGGCTTCGTTTTCCCAGTCTGTCCAGTAAACTGTGTCCTATGAAAAAAAAGAGTGATTATTTCATTATTATTTTTTAACTTCCTCATAGAAACCTCTCCCAAATGGATTCATCTTTCTTCCTCCACCAGCTTATATATTTGCTTCCTTTTTGTGACCTGGGGCACACTTTGTCTCCCATACTTTATTTCTTGCCCCACCTAGACCAACCCTAAAGGTTGCAGGAAATTCAGCAGTAATATAAAAGGAGACAGGACATTAGGGTATTTTTTTGGGTGCATTTTTTAAAAAGAAAAATAACTATACTAAGCCTAACTTCTCCAACTTCTTTTCCTTGAAATTCTTATGTGGAAAAAAAAAAGTAAGATGATGATGGCAGAATTTCACATGTGTCTATCCAATTTTAGCAATGCAATTTCCCCATCCCTAAAAAGAACTGACTAGTACATTTACCCCTTCCATATGATCCTGCAACCTCTCAAAATACATGTCTGCAAACTTTGATTCTTACCTCAAATATTGCCAAACTAAGAGGATGAGCAAGAAATTCGTGGGATGCAAATATAACCCTGCGGTCTTGTCCATTCATATCCACGCTGGAAAGCTTATGCAGTTTGGAGTCAACCCAGTAAACACGGTTTTTTACACGATCTAAACAAAAACACATGTCAGTAATCAGGGCAGAAAAACCAGGATTTAACAAAAACTTCCCTACTTGTTTCAACTCTCTTTAAACCTGGAGGTCTAGGGAAGTTATGAAGTAGCATTCCTGACTACACAATGGGTAAATAAAAGCCATGACAAACAGTGATTGAAAGAATTCTGATCATGGCCAGAACATGATGGACATGGCCATTCAGAAGAATTATGGTTGTAAATCATGTCTGTCATTAGGTGGATCACCAGTGAGTGCTCCTGATTTTAAGACTCTTTTATAGTGATCATAAAGCAAATGTCAGAGTTTTTAAATGAGTCCATTGTCATCAATGGATGTTTTTTTGCTAGAAACCAGAAGTAAACACTAGTTTCCGACAAAATATATATATATAAATCAAGAATTCAAAGAATTCTTATCATGGCCAGAAGATGATGGCCATGGCCATTCATATAGGTAGGTATATACCACCAAGCTAGGTATTAGTGATATTTTGGGTGGGAAGGAAAGAGAACATTTTAACATCGAATTTCATTACAAAAGGTCACTTGCCTTCAACCCTTAATGTACTAGTCTAATTTAACCATTAACTCCAAGAATTCCTTAAGAAAGGAATTCCAATGTGGTATGAATAACATTAGTATACCTAGTGCAATCCCATTGGGCCTTTCAATATCTGTTGTCACAAGTTGCTGCCTGTCAAGTCCATTCATCCCTGCTTTCTCAATTTTGGCTGGTTCACCCCAATCAGACCAATACATGAAGCTGTAAGAGAAACCAGGTAAGAACTGTCATAAGTCTACTCTTGTGAGACAGTTATTTTATTTCTACCATCTCCTTTCAAACGTGTTTCTTCTTCAACTGAACCTTAAGTTTCGACCTTAAATTAGGGCTACCTTGCCAGAATATTGGACCTCCCCCTCCAATATATTATTTATCCTTAGGGCTCAAATATCACTTATAGAATCTGAATGACAAAGTTCACTTCTCTTAAGGCTTTCTATTGTGTCTGTGCAATTGTTCTATATTCTGAAGAAACACGGTGCTTTCTCAGCAGCTATTAATAGAGACACTCAAGTAAGATGTGTAGACATCACTGGCAAGAATCTAATATTACAAACTAGCAATTCTTGCTATGCCACCTCCTGCTATGTCTTTGTCAACATTGCTGCTGGTGTTAACACAGCTGTGAAAGAGATTCTGAAGTGAAATTACAATCACTTTAGGATTTCTTCTGAGTTGCATGGGTCCTTCCCCAGAAGACCCTCCAGTGTCACTCCTCAAATTATGTGATTCAAGTCTCACAGGAATCCAGGAGTGATTTAATTTCAGGAGGGTGCCTATGTGTGCAGGGCAATCCTACTAAAGAGGCTTAAAGATCCTCAGAATTAATGCTCAGATACTTTCATATGAAGTATGTAAATATGGACTTACCCAGAAAGTGGATCAACAGCCACACACGCTGGCTCCCTTAAGTTAGTGGTAAGCAAGACTTTCCTTTTAATGCCATCGAGGCTGGCCACCAAAATGGCCTTTAAGGAGGAATCAGTCCAATAGATGTTCTTGTAAATCCAATCAACAGCAATTCCTCCAGGACTTGCTACTTTGTCTACAATCTGGCGATGTCGCACTGGTTTGTTACTAGAAGTAATTGAGGCACTAGGGAGAAACATTTCATTAAATGCGGTCTCCAGGGAATGAAACATCCTATATTTAAGCATGTGGCAAAGGCACAAAGAACAGGTCATGTCTAGTTCTAAGTTAATCCTAGATCTTGCCTAGAAGTTTAGCTTCAGCCACTGTACAATTTTTCCCCATCCTTTATAAAAAAAATTGCCACCAACACTGCTTCTTACACAATTCAGATAGTTGTGTTCAAACAAGGCTTTTTAGGATAAAATGTGTCAGGAATAAAGTTGACTCAGAGCTTCTATGGTACTTTCAAAGTCTACCTGGACAATTATTACCGCTAGAGTTCTCCTACATCAGCGTAAAGAGCTCATCAAACATAGCAGCAGTTGAAATAAGGCATATTGTTAATTTTTATTTTAGTGATGGTTGGTTAATGCAAAAGACATTTGGAAGCTGGATACAAAGCCAGAATTTAGGGAGGAAAACATTACAGGTGTTTCTATTTAGATCAAGCATGTCCAAGCTCCAGACCTTGGGCGGCATGTGGCCCTGGACAGCTAGTAACATGGTCCCACAAGATCATAAACTTTTAAACGTTATTTTGTACATTTATATCTATTAACTATATTACATATTTTATATGCAGCCCAAGATAATCCCTCTTCACTCAATGCAGCCCAGGGAAGCCAAAAGGCTGAACATGCCTGATATAGATTAACCCAGACTGCTAGCAGCTAAGAGCCAAGCATGTCATCTTCCACAGAACTATTTAGATCCTGCCCCACCAGTAGCAGCTGCCTTCACTCCACTGCCAAGAAGAAACCAAAATGTTACCCTCTTTGCTTGGACCTATAAAAACTAGAGCTATAAATGAGTTACATAGCCCACTTCTGACTACTGACCAGACTTAGGTGCAGATCAGATGTTGTACGGTGTCTCTAAGAAAAGCCATAGACTTTTCAAGACTGGCAGGAATTTGTTTTTGTTTATTATAGAGACTGAATTAAGAAAGGTATTCCAAGGCAAAGCACTGAAGGTGGAAGGGTCAATTTCTTTAGTCCTTTTTAAATTGGGAGGGGGAGCTTTGACTTATTCCCTCTACTCAAAACAGGTGCTTTACTGGTAAGCTATTGGAAGTGCTTACTTTTATGTACATTATTCCCTTTTAAAAAGAACAACTGTGCTGCAAAGATTGAAAATGTGTCACTAAATTTCAGTAGGATGAGCTTGGGGAAGTCCAAGGGTTACCCCCAAGGGAAGCAAGAAGGTTGTTGTATGTTAGCCTTGAATCAGAAATAATTTTTACCGTAAAGAACTGACACCCACAGATTGGATGTTAAGATATGGCAGATATGTTAAGCTTTTAGCATCACACAGAAAGAGCTTACAGAGTTAGTTTACCTGAGGATTGCATTTGGTCCAACGTCAGCCCAAAAGATTTTATGCTCAGCCATGTCGGCATCCAGAGCGACCACATTTCTTAGGTCTCCTATGAGTTGGGTGTAGTCCTGCCTTTCGAGCGCAAACTGCCTGATGTTCCAACGATTTGTAAAAAGCAGGCTTGGTTCTCCTCCTGCAAGAGTAAACTTGTGTAAAGCTAGGCATAAAAACCTACAGCCAGTTGCTGAAGAAACAGCCCTTCCCAAAAGCCCTTGAAAGAAAGTTGTAAGCCTTATGCAGGGGTCGGCTTAACCATCCCATGTATTCAGCCCCCTTAGCTGGAACTGCTTATTCAAGAGTCGAAATGCCAGCTGATAACGCTCCAGAGAGAGTCAGCAATGCAAGTTGAACATGCTAGCATGGATGGGACTCTCACATCTGACCATGCTAGCTGGCAATCTTGGAGATGTAATATCAATAGATCTGAACTGGGCAAACAGACCTATTTGATCAACAATGATCAGTCTTAAGAAGTGTTAGCCATGCCTTTTCTAAGACCCTATGACAGAATTTGAGTTGGGTATTTGTTTCCAGCTACTTACCAATTGCTTTGCATACTCCTGTTTGTGGATCCATTCGGTAGCCCCGACTACATTCACATTTATAGCCCAGTTTGGTATTGACACAAATCTGACTGCAGATACCTGGATTTTGGCATTCATCAATGTCTAGGGGGGAAAAAAAGAATACTCATAGTTGCAACATAATATGAACAAAGGGTAACTTCATGTTTTCGTTTTCAGGATCTTTACCTCCACATGTTTTTCTGTCTATCAACTCAAAGCCTGCTGGACAATCACATTCGTAACTTAAAACCAGATCTCTGCAGATGTGAGAGCAGCCTCCGTTGTTCACCAAACATTCATTTACATCTGGAAAGGAGAAGAACTAGTAATGCCATTCAAGTTGTTATTTGGATGCATCAGTGATGCAAAATTTTCAAAAAGGGAAAACTGTACAACTGTGTGCAACTATAGAGCTTCGGGATTGGAATGTAGCCCATTACAATAGCTGCATTATTCCTTGAGATGAGAAATTGTTTCATTACAACCAGATGAAAACATTTTTACTTATAGTTGGCTTTCTTAACCACAACTTACTGCATTCGTTGAGAGGCTCATCACTCCAGTCCCTGCAATCCTGTTTCTGGTTGCAAACTTTGTTGAAATCTATGCACTCACCACTACCACACAAGAATTTTCCAGGTCCAGTGCACTGATTAACTGGAGGATGGAAAGAAAAGCCACCATTAAATAAATAGCTGCATGCCCAACTTAGTGTCTCCTTGCGGCATAACTCAATGATCTGTTTCAGGAAATCAATACTAATTTATGATAAATCAGGAAAGTTGTGACACTGAACTGCAGTAATATAAAAGTCTCAAAGGGCATGATCCGGGAAGTAAATATAACCAACTGAAGAAATCTCTCATGGGAATTATCACAAGATTCTCTAGAACCAGTTTGGGCATGCAAGCGCAATTTGGGCAGTCGGGTGTCTAAAAGGTTTGCCATCACTGCTCTAGAATATTGCATAAGGAATATGGCTCCTACATATTCAGGTTACATACTGACATCTGCAAACTTTTAAAGTTCTCGTTGCTTACCAGCATGACAGTTCACTTCATCAGTCCCATCTATGCAATCTCTTACACCATTACACTGTCTGGTTCCATGAATACAGTTGCCATCCTCACATCTGAATTGGTCAGGTCTGCAAGTCCGAGAAGCTGAATAGAGGAAATACCATTTAAGGACCACAATTCTATCAAATGAGTATTGATGATCAGCTATTTATGCCAATAGTTTTAACTGAAACAATTTATTTGTTAGAAAATTAAATGTCTTCTATGTACTAATATGAGATTCCTTAGGAATGACATTTATACCTGACTTAAGAAATTAATATCTATTATATAAAGTACACATTTAAAAGTGTTCCATCATTCTGCAGAACCTTGGAAATGGTATAAACACCAATTTCTGGCTTTTTATCTTTTTTTTCCAAGGACTTGAAATTTGAGGACAAGGATATTCACTAAATACAATGGGAACAGAATTAATTTTGTGTAATTAAGAGACTGAACAATAAGTGAAAACGTACTAAATATATTTTGCAAAAAGAATGATTATCAATACCAACTGAGGTCTAAATAGGCCAGGTTCAGTCATTCCTTCATAAAATATCTACAGTATGTCTCTTCAATTCAAACTATTAAGAAAATTTGAATAGTGTATCTCTACTTAATTTACTAAGAAAGGAACCTTTCTTAAAATTAATCTTCTTTTCTTAGAGAAGTACAAAACATCAAAAAAAATATTCTTTTAGCTATCCCCCACAAACAAAACATATAACCATAATTTATATGGTTATATGTAAGCAAACCAAACTTTGCTATATAATTCAACATCATGAAACATTTTTAAAGTTTAGGTTTTCCAAAAAAATACATATATACATTGAAACAAAGGAATCTTTTCACTATGATAGAACACTTTTATAGAATACTTGAAAGTTAAAACATTCTTGGAAGATTATTTGGATTTGAATGTGATGAATCTCATCCCAGAATTTATCTTAAATGTCTTATGATAATCAGAACTGATTATGGAGATTTTTTGATAGGTAACACGACTCCTATAATTTCACAACATAAATTGTACTATTCCAGATAGTATTAACAAGAAAATCATCATCATCTTTAATCATAATGACAAATTAATCAAGTCTTTTTATTTGTTTAAGTGGAAAAATCAACCACCAATAATGATTCATGCTGCTTATAAACTGTATTTCCTCAATGATATAAATTGATTTTATGTACAAACTTACTCAATTCCTGGTATTAGCTACTAGGTTTATTATCACAAAACTCTGGAAAATTAAAATACAGTCAGTGATATTACAAAGACTTCTGAAAACTACAATAAATAAATTCATTCAAAGCATAACTCTGTGGATCCATTGAATTTTTTTGCCCCAATAGGTTATTTGGGTTGTAGAATCCATTCTGTATCAAAACAATGAAGAGAGATGTTTTAAATGTTTGTACTTCTCAAGATCAATGTATACAATATACATATACAAGCAATATATAAGAAATAATATGTTTCTTCAGCGCCTTATGATTCTGTCACTATTTACTTTTTTCTTTAAGTTCTGTTTTAGGGTGAAAATAATGAGCACTGCCTAAGGTGTGGATCTGACTGGAAAGTCCTTAGTCATAGCTCTGCCTCCATGAAAGTTTGTAAGGAACTCTTTAAACCAAATTACTATCCCAACCCAGCTCATCTTATAAGGTTGTTGCAGGTCAAAAAAGAGGCTATGTACTTTGCCTTAAGCTTCTGAAGGAAAAGTGGGAAACAAGTCTAATAAATAAAAAAAATCATTTCGGTTTCCAATAAAACCTCTGCTGCCAAGTGGCAGCTTCTTACTTACGGCAATTGATTTCATCGCTTCCATCCTTGCAGTCCGTATCACCATCGCAGCGCCATTTCTTGTGAAAACACTCATCCCCCGAATCGCAAAGCATTTCACTGTCTCCACACTTCACGGTTTGGATAGGCTGATGGCCACACTGTTCCGGAGATTCGTCTGACCTGTCGGTGCAGTCGGCTTCGCCATCACACACCCAGTTAATTGGGATGCAGATGTCCCTTTCGCTTGTGCACTGGAAGTCCCCTGATCCACAGGTGGAAGTGGCACAGCCCTCCTCATCGGTCCCATCACTGCAGTCCTCCTGCCCGTTGCAGGCAAAGTATTTTGAGATGCACTGCCCATTAGCACATGTGAATTCTTCAGGGTTACACGTTATGTTGGCTAAGGAACAGTTGAAATAATTTGATTTAGCAAACAGTGCTGCTGCTTGGGAAGCCGGTAAGAAACGTAAACAGAATATTGCTATCCTGGTGAGATTAATTCCTAGGTCTGTGCCCAAGCTGCCATTTTACCTAGCATTCTAACATTTCAGCAATCAGGGCCTAGCAAGGTTCAAGCTACTAGATACTGGAAGAACTGTATGCAACAGAGAAACTGCATGACTGATGAAACTGCCTAATTTATGTTCTATCTGTCCTATAGAGAGAAAATGACTGTTTTTAGGACAGCTTAACTTACTATAAAATAGCATTTTGAAAGAACAACTATTTTTAATGGATATAGCATTGTGTTTTAGTTTTCTTTCAAGTGGTTTAGGCCTCATATAGAAGGCCCGTTTTTAACATGTTTAAGCTAACATCCTTGCTATATTAGGCACTATTTAAAATTAATGTCATATCTCCTTAAGATGTCATAGTTCCTCAAAACATTAATGGGAATTTGGCAATCCCTAGTTACACTCTTAGCTAGTTTAATGCAATGGTTAAGGCAGGAGGCTAAAAACAGAGACTGAGTTCTAGTCCCACTTCCTAAAGCACAGAACCAGCTGGCTGACTATGAGCCAGTCATTCTCTTTCAGCCCTAGGAAGGAGGCAGTGACAAACCACTTCTGAAATCTTGTCGAGTAAACTGCAGGGACTAGTTCAAGAGTTAACACTGACTCAAGAAAACCAAAGCAATGTTTACTTCTAGGAGTTACAGGAAATAAAGAAAGGGGAATAATCTCTGTTCAGAATCTATAACTAAACACTTTCTAATTTTTATGGGGAAATTATGGCAGAAGCCTAGGTAAACCCCTTTCATCCCCAGTAATTGGCTTACCACAGCCTTCTTCATCTGCACCATCACCACAGTCATTTTCTCCATCACATTTCCAGGATATAGGAATGCACTGAGTTGATAGAGGACCACAGCTGATTTCACCTAGCGTACATTTTCTTCTATCTATTGAGAAGTGATTAAGAGTTTGCTTAGGTACTTTTTGAAGATAGTTAGGTCTGAGGAGTCAGGGCATTTGTTCAAATCTAGGGTGGCCTATATTCAGAGCCACAAACCCTTTCCTAAAATTCCCTAGGGTCCCATCTGCCACAACTGTTTGGAAGTTGCAGCAGCTTCTCACAATTCTGGGCCAAACATACCAGTAAATTAAACCTAAAATATTTAGGAGAGTCCCCAGATTTACCTCAACTTTTGTATATTCCATCCCCACACATTTTGTCCTTATTAGTCTACCCCCAAAGTATTAAATGTTACGTTTAATCCCCAAAAGGTTTTCCCTCCATCATTTAGATGGTGGTGTTTGCAACTTCTTTACAGTTTTAAGCATTAAAGCAAAGTTACACAATGCTGTGCGTATTATCTGCTACAGAAGTACAGGAATTGCCCATCCAGAGGCAAATAAGCCATGTAGCATTATACTAACTATTTCAGGATACTGTGGAATAATCTCTATGGTGAGAATGTATCTTCATTTAATACAGTATTGTATGGATCTATTTGAAATGTGTGTGTCTATAGACATTTAAAATAATAAGCTATCAGAACTAATTATACTAAGTAGAGATTCTCTTCAGGATCTGTCCGTTTCTTAGGTTATTAAGGTTTATATATAATCATATTTAGTGGTTGTTTTTCTCTCTATCATAAAACAAAATATCATATAACTATGGTCTCTCCCATTAAGTTCAAAGTTCTCAAATACTATTTTCAGCCTGGTCCCTTCCAATAAGATGGGCAGTCTCAAAATTTGATAGTGAAATAAACAAAACTAAATTTGCATAACAAACTAATCCGAAGAACATTAGAATGGTGAAGCTGTACTGTCAATTGAAAGAAGATATTTTGTTTGATTGAATAATGCCATAGAAGTTTGAACCTGAAATTATTTCCGGCCTACCTATTTGCTATCTGTGGGCCAGCTCAATTTGAAGAATATTATAGGGGTGGAAAATTTTAGAGGAATATGTGAATTCTGAAGGAAAGGAGGGACATAAATCTAACAATAAATCCTTACTGACAGCCTACTTTATACAGGTGAATTATGTATTGATGCACAGGCGGTTTAGTCCGTCTTTAAAAGGGAAGATGGTGCAGTAGATGTCAGCCTACTCACAGCAAATCTCAGAACCTTCATCGGAGCCATCTTCACAGTCAGGATCTCCATCACATTGCCACCTGTTTGGTATACACTGCCCATTCTGGCAAACAAAATCTGTTGCAGAACATGTCTTCTTCACTGCATAAGAGTAAGATTTTGTTAAATTTGCCTAAAATACAGGAAGAACTCTGCTACACAGTTTCAAGTGCTCTGCTTAAAAGTTATTTCAAAATTTCTGCTTGTGGGCTTCAATACCAAGGTCAATGTGAAACTCTTGATGTTAACTACCGGTAGCATTCCTATCCTAAACTATTCAGATTATGGCTACTATATTCTCACAGTTGCTTTACATGGTTAGATTCTTTGATAACCCTTCTTAAAAGTTTGAAGCACTATTGTTGTTGTTGTAATTGTTGTTCTTTCTGGCTGTCTGTCAGAGCCATGCTGAACTATTTATAAGAATACGTTGCTAGTAGGATTGAGCCAGTTCAGTGTAGTGATTAATGTGAGTCATAGTCCCACCTGAGGCACAAAGCCGGCTGAGTGACCTTGGGTCAGTAACTCTCTCAATCCTAGGAAGGAGGAAATGGCAAACCACTTCTAAAAAACCTTGCCAAGAAAACTGCAGGGACTTGTCCAGGAAGTCATCAGAGTTAAGATGACTCAAAGACATATAAAAAAACCCAAACCCTACTACTAAGACACTGGGTCATGTTAATCTTACCGCATGCTAGTTCATCACTGCCATCAGAGCAATCTTCATCCCCATCACATCGCCACACCAGAGTTATGCAGCGGCCATTGTGACATTGAAATTGTGATTCATCACATGTTACCCTTGTACCTTGAATTAAGAAATAGATTACAATTAGATCCAATAGACTTTGAAGCAGCAGAACATGTCAAAGTTTAAGAATGACAATTCCAGTACTCTAGGAACTAAAGTAAAGTTTTTCAAGTGATTATGAAGTGATCGCTCCTAAAATTCAATTCTTCATGCATCTCAGTTAATACTGCAGTTTTGAAAAAGAAGCAGCTCTGATACATTATTTATTACTATTTATTAGACTTGATTTAGGCTAAGATTGACATAGCTATTTCTAAAAGTTAGTAGAATCAATATGTTGGGCGAACAATCAATGTCAGATAATATAAGGAAATTAGGAGAGACTTACTTTTTAAAGCATTTTTATAATACAGCATTACATATGGATGGAGGTATATGTACATACTCCTATTTATTTACCTATACAGCAATTCTAGATCACCCCATTTCCATGAGAAGATATCTAAACACTTAAAAAATGAGTTAGGTGAGGCATTAATCTATTAAGGAATCTTAGATGCAAAAATGGGGAAGAAATCTATAGAATATTTGGAGAACACAGAAGACTAAGCTTTTTCCAAATCAAATACAATTTCCTTTCTAAATTCTAAACTTGTATATACAAGGAACTCTCAACACCCAGTCTCAAAACTTGATAAAACTCCCAGAGCTGAGAAAGTGACATGTCATTTAAGGGGAAAGGTTTTAATTACCTTGGAGAAACTTTATAAAACATAGTTGTATTTTGGCTGATCATTGACCAAATAAACATTACAATTATGTATTTGTAAAAAATGCAGAGAATATTTGAAAATACTGGAAATGACATTTGAGTAAGAGAAGAAAATTAGAGTTAATTATGAATGAACCATTAGGCTTCTGTAAATCAAGCAAAATCTGATTCAAATAAACTTTTTTCAATTTGGAAAATCGATCTTATTCAGATATTCAATTTAAATCATTCATTTCCACATCAATCAAGAAAAAGCTATTTCAGAACATAAACCCTTGAAGCATCATCCAAAGGACAAATAGCAAATCTAAATATATCTTCTGCCTACTCCTGGGTTTTAAGAAGATTTATATTCTATAAAGTACCCCATTCATCCTGGAATAAAGATAACAAATTACTGAAGGTTTAAAAAAAAACCTTTTCTTTCTTTCCTCAGCAATGGGAAAGGAAGTTGAGCCAAGTAAGGAATCCAGTAACATAATTTGTCGGTCATTGGTACAAAAATGGAGAAACTGTTTTGCAAAATTGTACTTCAAGTGTACTCTAGCAGGAAGTACTAGAAACTAAGAGGTCATTTTGAAAGATTAAACAGAAAGGTATTTAAGAACTTATCTTTTGATGCTGAAAGCAAACTGCACCAGAGGAAAAAAATATAGCTGCAACACTGTTGTGCAAATATAAATTGGACATCAAATATATTGTCTTGGTACACTTAAGAACTCTTCCCTTCTTTGATCTTGAAAGAGGTGTTTCCCCCCCTTTTTCAGATTTTAATTACAGAGATATCCACAGACTATCTGACTTAGACCTAGAAACTCATGAAAATTCAAAGGAAACAAATGCATCCTCCATACATGTCTAGATATGGAGGATGCATAGCACTTATGAGAGGTACCAATGACTTGCTTATTCTGGCATTATGTTTTGGGGTCAAACACTTACAGTATTTGACAGACTGGTTTTAAAAACTTTGCTTTAGTGCAAAGTCCCTCATCCCCCCTCCAAAAAATACCCAACCCCTTGGATAGAAGCTCTTGGGGAATCTAAATAAAATCCAATTTCATATTATCACCATAAAACTAACAAAATGAGATGTGCGTGTATTGGTTAAAGTGAAGATTGTCCTTTGTATTTTACTGCTTTCTACAAAAATATGGTCTACTCTATGCTATAGAAGGATATGGAAAAGGGCTATAATTGTAAGCATAGGGTATTATGATAAAAAATGCCTTATCAAGGAAATTGATGGGATATAAATTTAATATATACATACATAGACATAGACATTACTGCTAAAGGAAAAAGAACCAACTACTATTATTTATAAGACTATGATAGAATAATAAAAGAACTGGAAAAGGGCTGATGTAGTTCCCATCTTCAAAAAAGAAAAAAAATAGATCCAGGAAACCACAGACCTATCAGCCTGACCTCAATACCAGGGAAGATTCTGGAAAAGATAATCAAGCAACAAATCAGTGAACACCTA
>JANHFT010003504.1:311861-324463 GCA_032467955.1 Pseudoxenodon macrops
TTTTTAATTATTTCATCCAAATTACCAGGTTGTAGAATTGTCATTCTTTTTTGTGGAGTATCCAAAATACACATTCTCAGGGAAGTGTGTGTGTGTGTGTGTGTGTGTGTGTGTGAGAGAGAGAGAGAGAGAGAGAGAGAGAAGGAGGGAGAGGGAGAGAAGATCCATGCCAAATTTCACAGATATTCAACATACTAAATTCTTGGTGCTGCTTCTGGCAAACAAACCAGACAGAAGCATGAATCATCATGTTCTGCTTATTAATATTCACACACTGAAGTGAATATAGATGATTTACTTGACCTTTACTCGCTAAGGGTTAAAAACAGCCTGTGTCAACAACTCTCTGAATTTTCCAGGCTCAAGACATCTGCTGGCTAACCTCTGGCAGCTAACAGTCCATATGCTTGAAAATAAATGCTCACTTCACCAGCTCGAATCATCATTCTTGTGGTTGAAAGCAAATAGTAAGGAGGAAGGGAAAGTAAAAAAATTGTCAACATTTTGTCAATTAAATGCAACGTTTTAATTAATGCATAGAATTAGTTCTAGACTTACAACCTCAGTTGAGGATGGAATTTTAGTCTTAAGTCATTGTGGCCATTAGGGAACCACAATCCCAACTCTCTGTCGTTAAGTCACCACACAGGGTGCTTTGGGATGGGGCAGGCCCAACAGTTGCATGTCGAAATCTGCTGCTGGGCCAAGAGGCCCTGGTTGGCTAGACCCACCAGCACAGGGGCCTCCTCCCTCCTCCTCCTCCTGCCCCTTCCAAGAGGCCTCGGCCTTCTCCCTATCTCACCATGCCCCAATTCACTTCCCTTCTCCTTTGGCTGCTAATAGGCACGCCTCGTCATGTGAGATTCAGTTAGAAAGCAATCTTGCTCAAGCCTAGCCAGGAATAGGAAGTCAGTCAGCAAAATTTGTGCTCCCAGACAGCCTTGAAAATGATTGCCTCTCTAGCCTTGAGGAACATTTGCCTTTCCTAGTGTGGCTCTTTCCAGCCTTGATAAAGATCGCCTCTGGCCAGAAAGATAATGTTGGCAATCTTTCTCAAGGCTGGCCAACAACAGGTCAACCAGTGAAGTTCCCGTAGCTGACCAGCTTTGAGAAAAGTTGCATCTCTAACCTTGAGGAAGATTGCCCTTGCTGGTTTTCTAGAAGCAGCTCTCATTGGACGGATGCACCTGTCAGCAGCTGTAGGGAAAGGGAAAAGGAAAGACTCAAATATGGTGGAGAAGGGCCCAGGTCTCTTGGGAATGAGGGGGGCTCTCAGCCCACAGAATGGGGGGAGTTGCAGGGCCTCCACAATCATAAAGGCAGGTGTGTTGCCTAGTGGCCAAAGTTTGATCATTTTGGTTAAGGGTATTACGTTCCTTTGTTCAGTGCCATTGTAATTTCAAGTGGTCACTGAACAACTGAGGGTCATAACTCAAGGACTACTTTACCAGTCGGACAAAATAACAAAAACATTTATTGGTTTTTCACACTGTTGATTTTTCCTAAAGTTTCAGCTTTCCATTTGCCTAAATTCAACATGCTTCATAATATATGAATTACCCATCCCTTGTGGGATGTATTTTGTAGACATTTTTCTATTGATTGACTGGATTCCCATCTTGTTTATTGTATAGTATTTTTATTATTTATATTAATATTTTATTTCATCTTTTGGTACAGGTAGTCCTCGACGTATGACCACAATTGAGCCCAAGTTTTCTGTTGCTAAGTGAGACATTTGTTAAGTGGGCTTTGCCCCATTTTACAACCTTTCTTACCTCAGTTGTACGTGAATCACTGCAGTTGATGTTAGTAACACGGTTGTTAAGTGAATCTGGCTTCCCCATTGACTTTGCTTGTCCGAAGGTCGCAAAAGGGGATCACATGACCTTGGGACACAGCAACGGTCATAAATATGAACCAATTGCCAAGCATCATGATCATGATTGTACATGATCATGGGGATGCTGCAAAGGTCATAACTCTGAAAAACAGCCATAAGTTACTTCTCTCAATGCTGTTGCAACTTTGAACGATCACTAAATGAACTGTGGTAAGTCGAGGACTACCTGTATTTAACTCTCTTTTAAAAATATACTTATCAAGAATTTTACATGAAATAAAAGACAAACCTGAAGAAAAAAGTAAAGCAAGAAAAAGAAGAAAAAGGTGCAAGAAAAGAAAAATGTCCAGAGTCTTTTGGGAATTGGATGGTACTTACATTGAATAAATAAAATTAATAAACATTGACATTCCCCCATCAAGATACGGAATAAATAATACATTTTATGTGAATGTTTCATTTTTAAAAAGTGGTTTATATATAACTCAAACTTCCTAAGTAAAAGGTCTTCTATTTTGACTTAGTTTTTAAAACTACAGCTACTAGGGCTGTGCAGAACTGTAAAACACCTGGGACACCATATAGTATTTGTTTGCAACTCCTTAAATCAAAGGCATCTTTTCCTACAGTTTTGGAAAAATATGTATCCATTTTAAGGTTTGCGTACTCCAAAATATAGTTTTGCCTTTGAATCTGAAGTGCTGCACAGCCTTAATGGGTATTTAGAACTGGCTTTATCTCTCTGTAAATATCTTTCATTCCGAAAAATGAAAGAGCACCTCAGGGAGGCTGTTTGGGTATTGAACCGAGATAGAGTTGACTGGCAGACTAATACAAAAGTCATGCTTCATGGAATCACTAGATATGGATATCATGCGTGTTCTCTAGGGGAGACTTTCTGTCTTAAAAGGAGGGGCATTTTTTTTTTCTATAAGGCTTTGGATCGTTTATAATCTTCCTCTTGGGTAGCTGGCTCGGTGGTGATTTGGCAACTTAGTAGGTATTTGCCTGTATCAGTGATATAAAATGGAAATGACTCACTTTAGTGTAGAAAGCTTGTTATTTTTTTCCCAGTTTTAACACCCAGAAGGAGCAGATAGATTCAATTTTTGACTTCCGTGCAAGTCTCTGGGATAACTGGGGTGCACCTCTTCCTTCACTTCTCTGGCCTGCCCTCAACTGCCACTGCCTGGGCTTGAGTCCTCTGGGAGGGCTGCCTCAGAGCCTAGTAAGCTTTACTCATATCCATAAATACCCCCACCCTGGCATTTTTAAGTAAGCTGCAAGTACAAGTTTATTTCTGCTACAGGAATACCAAAGAAAGAAACTTGGCTATGTGAATGCAAGTTCTCCACTCCAATAATAGCCAGGTCCTTGACTTATGACTACAACTGAGACACAAATGTTTGTTGTTAAGTGAGACATTTGTTAACTTAGTAGTGGAATTGCCCAGGCTTATGGTTTTGGGGACTTCAGTCTGCCTTGTCTAGGAGTAGAATCTAAGGTAGTTCAGGAATCCATAGCTACTGTGATAGCCATGGGCTTATCCCAAGTCACCCAGGGCCTGATGGGGGACAGCAGTCTCACACAGAGATCTGGTTTTCCTGTTAGAACAGTGGCAATGCGACCTGGAATGGAGGTGGGGGGACAGCTTATCATCTCTTGCACCTATCCACTGCGGGGAGGATATATCCTATCCACCTGTTACATCAGTCAATCCTTGGCAACTCAAGGACTCTGATGGGTTTCAAAGGGAGATGGGAGTTATTCCTGCTAGTCTGCTGTATATTCCATCTGAAATCCTGGCGGCCACTAGAAACAAGAGGACTAGCAAGGCTTTGGATCATATCATGCCTATACTACCTTTCCCCTCTCATGGATCCTGTCACATTCCAGGGTTCATACGTAGAAGAATTAAGACCGATGGTACAAGAAAAGAGACATGTAGAGCACTTGGTGACACTTGATAGCAATAGCACTTAGGCTTATTTCTGCTACAGGAATACCGAAGAAAGAAACTTGGCTATGTGAATGCAAGTTCTGCATCCCAATAATAGCCAAGTCGTTGATTTATGGCCACAACTGAGACACAAATGTCTGTTGTTAAGTGAGACATTTGTTAAGTGAGTTTTGTCCCATATTATGACATTTCTTGTCACAGTTGTTAAGTGAATCACTGAAGCTGATAAGTTAGTAACCTGATTATGAAGTGAATCTAGCTTCCCCATTGACTCTGCTGGTCAGAGGGTTGCAAAAAAATGGTCACATGACTTTGGGATACAGCAACGGTCATAAATATGAATCGGCTGCCAAGCATCTGAATTTTGATCACATCATCATGGGGATACTGCAAAGGTTGCAACTATGAAAAACGGTCTTGTCACATTTTTCAGTGCTCTTGTCACTTTGAGCGGTCACGAAATGAACTGTTGTAAGTTGAGGACTACCTGTACACAAAAAATGATTATTTGGACTCTTACTAAAAATGCAAGCTTACCTACCCCCTTTAATATTTTCAAAATGATGTTCCTTGAAAGGAGACTTTGCTATGTTTCCCATTCATGCTTACTGAAGGTTCTGTATTCTCTAGCTCAGGGGTCAGCAACCTGCGGCTCTGGAGCCGCATGTGGCTCTTTCATCCCTCTGCTGCAGCTCCCTGTTGCCAGTCAGCTCCACAATTGATAGGGCTTTCGGTTAGGACAGGCAGAGGAAAAAGGATGCTGTGCTAGGAGGAGACTCTATGGTGGTGGAACCGGACTTCTGGTAGGCTCCAGAATTGAATGGGTTTTGAATGAGGGCTTCCAGTTAGGACTTGTGTGGCTCTTTGAGTGTTTAAGGTTGCTGACCCCTGCTCTAGCTGCAGTGCATGTTTAGTGGTCCCTTTCTCTAGATCTTGAGTCCAAATCAGAATATGCAGCAGGGCAATTATTCACTTTTATAATACTTGCAAATGGGCTGCCTTTTGCAACTGCATCAGAAATTGGATTGAGAAGAAACCTCCACGCTGAGCTGTGAGGCCCTGATAGAAGAATTTCCCTTTGGTGGTCTGACAGCTTCTTCTTCTTTTTTTCCTGAGGAGCACTTTGAGGGATGGCTGCCTTTCACAAACCACTTGACCCCCTTTTATTTTTAGCCTGCCCTTAATGAATAGAATAGTGCTGGGTAGTTAATGCTGAAATGGAATTGAAGAACATATCCTAGAGGCACAAGGGCCAGTCTAGAAGAATAACACAATGTTCTCTGCGGGGTCATCAGTCATTAATAACCGCCTTTCCCTTCTGGATATTTTTCTTTTCATGTCAATTCTAACCCTTTTTCTGACATTGAGAAATATTTGCTTTGGTTAATTTTATTAAAACTAGATGATCAGATATGGGGCGGTGGTGTATTTCCCCCCCTTCCTTCCCCTCTTCAACATAAAATAAAAATGCCTGCTTGAGCTGCCTTCCGACAAGTCTTCAGCGGTATCTAACAGCATGTAGTCAAGATGGCGGATGGAGCAGCATATAGTTAAGGTGTGAATTCGTTTCCACAAAATGAATGCGATTGTATTTTTTAAAAAGGTTGGATAAATTTATGGCGGACAGGTCTAACAAGACCTTTAAAGAATCAATATTATCTCCAGGTTGGTACCATACGCAAAGAAGCAATGGCAGGAGAAGGGCATGTCTCCATTTCCTGTTTGTGAACAATCTAGAAGTATCTGGATGACCCACTGTGAAAAACAAAATGGCACCCGATTCAGGCTTTCTTAACAATCTTTTCAGTATGTTCCTAATGTCTAAAAGGCCTTTGATCTGACCCAGCAAAAGTCTCCTAGTTCTATGCTGACCAGTGGTAAAACAAGCCATTGTTAAGTTAAATATTTTCACTGTGAATGTGTAATGGGGACTGAATTAAAAAAGAAAGTTGAGACAGGAAACATGTAATCTCTTTAACCCAACAATTAGCTTCAGGAAATGTTCTATGTTTTGTAGTTCCCCTCTATTTGTCAATTGACAATTTGGGGGCTCTTTCTGTCACAATACTTTTAATACCTCTGCTTCTTCCCAACATAATCTGTGTAAAACCATTGTGAGGATTTTAAGCCAGAGCTGAGAGAGATAAAACTGTTGCCTACCTTTAGATATGCTCCAATTAGATTGCAAAATTAATCAGTTTTGGTTAACTGCTACTGAATAATTTTTCTGGAACCCTTTGAAGTTTCAAAGCTTAATTTGCAATACAAAGTAACTCTTCTGCTAAAGCCAAATGTGTTTCTTTCCACTGGTATTTTTCAAGCAAAACTAAAGCTTCATATTAGAAGGTAACACAACTGATATCTTAACATGTATATTCAAAATAATATAACTTGCCTCATTTCAGTTCTTGAAAAGTCAAAGATTATAAGTCTTTCATAAACCTTCAGTTACCAAATGAAAATATTCACCTCAATATAAATATCGCCTCAATATATATATAATGCTTAGTAATTTCCTCAGAAAAAGAATTAAAGGGGCTTTCCTTAATACAATTAGATACGCAAATATGGAGAACAGTTTACTTGATATTAACACTGCAAAATTGAAAATCTCCATTCTTGAGTAGTTTTGCAGCAATTTGTATGCAAACCAGACAGTTGGCTTATGTTTTTCAATGTAGTTCATTATTTTTTAATGTTCTGATCATTTTTTGTTTGAATTTTTGCAGCAATTTTTCAGAATTGATATACAGATGTGAATCATTTGTATTCGTACTTCCTGACACATTGAACTAGAAAGGAGGAAGAGGAGGAAGAGAGAAAGAGGAAAAGGAATTGCAAAAACAAAACAAAAACCACCAGCTTTGAATTGGATAAATGAATTTCAAACCAACAATCATTTCAATGAAAGGAAGTACATATAGAGGTAAAAAAAAAAAATCTGAAATTCAGATGTACCGTATAGTTTATCATGCAAGATACCAATAAAGTCTCTTTTGAGTTCAGCTTAGTAGTGGAATTGCTAAGGCAGGGGTGGACTACTGGGGGTTCGTCAGGTTTTGGGCGATCCTGAAGCCAAGGATTGCTGGAGTTAGGTGAACTCCCAAATGCCACACCTGCCTGGCCACGCCCTTGCCCACCCCTCCCACCCCACCTCTCCCAGGACTCTCCACGTGGCCCATTCATCATTCCAGGTAAGTGCAGGGGCCACGCGGAGGGTCTGGGAGGGGAAAATGGGTCTACTGGAGCTTCTGCAAGTCCAGAAATGGGACTGTTTCTGGCCTCTGGAGGGCCTCCAGAGCCCGGGGGAAGCCGCTTTCGCCCTCCAGGAGGCTCAAGGAAAGCCTAAGGAGCCTGGGGAGGGTAAAAAATGGTCCTCCCCACTCTCCGGAAGGCTGGAAACAGGCTCAATTCCAGCCTCAGGAGCCCGGAGGAAGCAGTTTTCACCCTTCTAGAGGCTCAGTAAAAGCCTCCGGAGCCTGGGGAGGGCGAAAATCATGCTCCCCCCACACCGTAGTGCAGGCAGTCAACTAGGCCACACACACCATGGCCACACCCACCCAGCAATGGGGTAGTGCACCCATTTCTAAAGCATCTGAAGGCCTCCCCTGGGCTTACGGTTTTGGGGACTTCAGTCTGCCTTGTCTAGGAGTGGAATCTAAGGTAGTTCAGGATTTCATAGCTACTGTGACAGCCATGGGCTTATCCCAGGTCACCCAGGGCCTGGTGTCTGACACAGAGATCTACTTTTCCTGTTAGAGAAGTGGCAATGTGACCTGGAATGGGGGGGGGAACTGCTTACCATGGGATTCTCTCTTGCTCCTATCCACTGCAGGAAGGCAGGACTGTTACTTTAGTGGATCCTTAGCAACTGATGGACCATGATGGCTTTCAGAGGGAGTTGGAAGCTGTTCCTGCTCTTCTGCTGCACATTCCATCCAACAAGATGGAACAAGAGGACCATCAAGACTTTGAATCAGATCGTGCCTATGCTACCTCTTCCCCTCTCATGGAACCTGTCTGGGTTCGTAGAAGAATTGAGAGGGAGATGATACAAGAAAAGAGACTGCTGACACTCGATGAGGGATGAACTTGACTCAATAGGCTAAAGCCCACCTCAGATCAGCAAGGGCAGCAAAGTAGCAATACTACTTCATCCTTATTGCACCCAAAGATAGCCATTCTTCTCTCCCTTCTTTCTCTGCGATCAGTAGAAACCAATGGCGGTTTAGGAAAAGAGATCTGACCGTTACTGCACAGAGTTTGATGCCCTCTCTTCTCTTCAACACGAACATGAAAACTGCTGGGAAAGATCATCTGCTGCCCATGGGGTGTGGTATCATTAATATGCTGATGGTATTTCTTTCTTCCCTTGATGGACTAAGTGATGCTGTTGATGTTCTATCCTGGTGCCTGGAGGCTTTGAGGATCTGGATGGAGAACAACAGGCTTCATTTGAACTCAGTCAAGACTTGAGTGGCTCTGGGTTTTGAGGCCCTCTGGTTTGAGGACTAGTAGATGGGGTTACATCACACCAAAGAGATCGAGTGTGCAATCTGGGGATCTTCCTGGCCTATGACTCCTGCTTGAAGAGTAGTTTGTAGCTGTGGCTAGAAAGGCCTTTGCACAGCTTTGTGTTGTGCAGCAGTTGCGCGCATTCTTGGACTGGGAGGCTCTCCTCACAGTCAGTCCTACCCTAATCATTTCCCAGTTAGACTACTGCAAAATGTTCTACATGGGACTGTCCTTTAAGAACATCTGGAAGCTTCAACTGATACAAAATGCAGCAATGCTTGCAGATAGATATGTCTCTAGAATGGCTCATGTTACACTTCTGCTCTGCAAGCTGTGTCAGGTGCCAAATTGCTTCCAGATCCAATTCAAGATGCTGTTTTGACCTGTACAAACCTTCCTGGCATGGGACTGGCTTCCATAAGAGGCCACGTCCGCCCAATTACATCTGCCTGTCCCATTAAGTGTGACGGAAGAGGTATGCTGTAGGTCCTGCCTGCAAAGGACTTATATTTGATGGGGGCCTCAGAGCCAGGCCTTTTCTGCCATGGCTCCCACTCTGGAACATCATTCTCACCAGAGGTGGGTTCTGAATTTTTCTACTGCCGGCTCGCTCAGGGTTGCACCTCAAGCGTGTGCACAAAGTGTGTGAGCAAGTGCGTGCGCAACAGTCAAAAAGTAGCTTCTGTGCATGCGCAAAAGCAAAAATTAGCTTCTGTGCATGCGCAGAAGCAAATTCCAAGATGGCGGCGCCCATGGAGCCATTGACAAAACCGGCTCCGTGACATCACCACGGAGTTACTACCTACTCTATAGAACCGGATAGAACCAGTAGGAACCCACCTCTGATTTTCACCAAGGTGAGACTGGGCCTATCTCTGACATCCTTCCAGAAGTCCTTTAAAACAGACTTGTTGTGTCATCAGGCTTGCGATCTCAAGGAAATGGAGAATGAATGAGATGGCTGTATTGCCTATGACGATAGCTCTCTCTGCTACTCTGTTGTTGATCATTCTGACTGGTGTTTTTAAATATGGAATTATTTTTTAATGGTTAGTTTTTGTGATGTTTTTTTACTGTGTGCTGCTCACCCATACACATTCTGTAAGATGAGCAGTGATATAAATGTGATAAATAAATAAATAAACTTCATTCCTGGGGTGTTCGTAGAATTATGTGTATATTCTTCTTGACAAAATGGTTGGCCACTCTCTTCTTTCTGCATATTTCTTTTTTATTTCTTGATTCGGTCTGCAGCTCTAGTATTTCCTGATGATCTCCCACTGAGTATTTTTTTAAGGGCAACAGCCATTACTGGAGGACAGAGAGTCTTGAAATTTATCATTACGATTTCTCCCCCTCTTGCATTTTTGCAGTGCAGTAAACCTCTTTGGACAAAGTTGTAGGAAGATACCAATAAATTTATATTTGTACAGACTGTCATATTGGATTTCTGTCTAACAAATTTGTTTCCCTTCATAATAAATTTATAGTATGGAAGGATTTTATGATGCTAGTATGTGTGATAGTAGATTTCCTGTCATTTTGTTCTCTACAGAAGAAAGTAGATAAAGGATAAAACTTTTTCTCACTTCACCCATTTTTATTTGTACCTATCATCCATCATGCTGTATTCTGCCAGAAAGGGGTAAATCTAGAGAGCTCATCAGATGCTGCCATTGAACAATCTTTGGTAAGTTTCTGCCAGTTTACAAATTTTGTATTCCATTCTTTTGAAATTTGTATCAATTAGAAATTTGTGTAATGAGAAACTTCCTTATGCCACTTCATTTTCTGTCTTCTTCTATTCTGTTCTCATGAGAATTAAACCATAATATTTCAAGCAGGAATAAGTCAAGCTAGTCCCTGACTTAAGACTATTTATTTAACAACTGTCTGAAGTTCCAATAGAACTGAAAAAGGTCTTCGCACATATGACCATCATAGCATCCCTACAGTCACATGATCAAAATCCAGGCACTTGGCAACTGGTATGTATTTACAACACTTGCAGCATCCCTTAGATGTTAGCATCCATTAGAACTATACCACATTCGGTCTGACCTAAGCGTAGTACATAAAATTATCCACTACAGCGGTGCTACCTGTCAATGACTACTTCACTTTCAACCACAACAATACATGAGCACACAATAGATACAAACTTAAGGTAAACTGCACCAAACCTGATTGCAGGAAATACGACTCCAGCAACAGAGAATGCCTAGAATGTACTACCTGACTGTGGTTTCTTCCCCAAACTCTCATAATTTTAAACTTAGATTGTCTACTGTTGACCTCACCCCATTCCTAAGAGGTCTGCAAGGGGCATGCATAAGCACACCAACGTGCCTACCATCCCTCTCCTAAAGTCCCCTTTTATTTGTATCTATTTCATGTATTAATAACCATGTTTATACCTATATCTGTTATCTAATACGTGCTTGACAAAATAAATAAATAAATATAAATAAATAAATAAAAATAAATAAATAAATCTTGGGTACACATAATTGCCACTCACAACCTTCCCAGGGGATTTCCAACAAACAAAGTCATGGGAAAAGATAGATTCACTTAATGAACATATGTTTTACTTAATAACTACTGTGATTTGCTTAATGACCATGGCAATATTGGGCCTAACTCATTTAATGACTGCCTCACTTAGCAATGGAAGTTCTGGTACCAAATGTGGTGATAAGTCGAGGACTACCTACCTGTATAGATTTTCAATAAAGGAGTCAAAACAAAAAGCTGTTATATTTTTCAGGACCTTGGACAGGTCCCAGAGAAGAGACTACTACACTGGATGGATTAGCTGCTGGAATGCTGAGCTCTCATAGTAAATGACTATGGTCTCTACCAAGGGTCGGAATTTTGCTAGAATACGGAGCAAACTGGAACTCAATTGCATTTTGTTGTTCATGTTTCGGTATTTTGCATAGCAATTCGCTGATTAAATAGTACATACCAAGGAATGCCTAACATAGAAAACCCAAGTGCTGGGATAGGGTGAGATGAGTGACAGGATTTAATGAGGGACGTTCCATTGGAAATTTAACTTTGATTCCAGGTTATTAATGTGTATGGTTTTAAAAGACATAAATATGATATCATGTGGTTTTTATTAGTGATATATTAATTGTATATTATGTGATATTATTGGTGATATCGTATTGTTGATTGGGAGCCACTCAGAATTCAATATAAGATGAGTGGCTGTATTGCATAAATGTTTTAAAAAAAATAAAAAAAATAAAAAAATTAAATTAAATTAAAATAAATAAAATAAAATAAAATTGTACATAAAATAAAATTGTACACAAAATAAAATTATAAATAGAATAAAATAATAAAATTATAAATAAAAAATAAATAAATAAAATAAACTGCAGACCATGAGTTTTAGTCCCGCCATAGCCATGAAAACCAACCAGAAGATTTTGGGTCAGTCAATCTCTCTTTCTCTCAGCCCAAACCCACCTCACAGGGCTGTTGCTGTGGGGGAAAATAGGAGGAAGGAAGGTACATTGAATATGTTCACCACCTTGGAATTATTTCTAGCGATGACAAAGGTGGAAGCCAAAGCAAATAAGTAAAACAAGTAAGCAAATAACAAGAATTCAAGCAAGGAAACTGAATGCTAGAACGGAAAGAATAGGCTTTAGACACACATACACCAGCAAAGTGGCACTTCCAGATTCCAATTTGACTTGCCGCAAAATATATATATATTTTGAAGACTGAGGTGCTGTCAGACTTCTTCTACTAGCAGTCTCTCATGTAAACGTCATTCTTTGCATGAGGGTTTAATGACTCCCTGAATTGAATATCTGGGGAGGGGGGGGAGCATTTATTTCCCAGCATTTACAAGTGGATTGGAGAATAGTGGGTAAAACACCAGAGTTACTGTTCAAACTCTTCCCACTCACCCTCCAAAAAAAAGGAAATGTTTCCCATTTAAGTCACTCCACGAGACAATCGGGGTGTGTGTGTTTGCTATTCACTTTCCCCCTCTTTTCTAAAAAGAATTGTGGCAAAATAAGAGAGACTGCTGCAACAATTCCAGAGGTGAAAATCTGTTGGGCTTACCAGAGGTTTTTGAAGTACAAGCCAGCCAGTAAAATCCACTATGGCCAATGGTTAAGATTTGAAGGGCCGCAGGTTGGTCACCACCAATCTGAACTCGGGTTCTTAACAAAAAGCAATGGGTGGAAACTAACCAAGGAGAGAAGCAACTTAGAACTGAGGAGAAAATCCTTCCCTTCCACACCATCCAGTCAG
>JANHFT010003504.1:349790-365274 GCA_032467955.1 Pseudoxenodon macrops
ATTTCTCCTTAGTTCTAGGTTGCTTCTCTCCTTGATTAGTTTCCATCCATTGCTTCTTGTCCTGCCCTCAGGTGCTTAGGCCCCTCCTGGCACAGTGCCCAGCATGAACCCTGAGTAAGTTCCTGTTTGGCTAAGCCCAAGGACCACAGAGAGCAGTTGAGCCAGAGTTTAGTTCTTTATTTGCTTACATACAACAGACAAAATTCCCACCAGCCTAAATCCTAACTACTCTCACCCTAATGGAGAAACCATGAGAGATTTCTACGGAGTGCCTATCCTTTCTTTTTTCCTGTGTTTCTCATCCAACTTTGGGCTGGATCAGCTCCTTTGCTTCCTCCCTTTCTGGAATGTGCTTCCTTCTTCCTGAGAAATTGCCAGTTCACTGTAGACCATTGCATTCCCTCCCTCTTCATGGGCATCCTTTCACGGTTCCCCAACACTGATGTGGATATTTCTGCTTAAACTCAGTGTGCCTAACTAATCCAGAAATAACATAATGATGTCACTCAACATTTTCTTTTATTTATGGAGCTCAACATTGCCTATTGATTTATTAAGAAAATTTATATGGCTGTTCAACGGTGACTTGGGCCACTTACAAAAACAAAACACCAAGACAAAACTCAATACATCCCCACTGGTCCCTGGCAACAACAATCAAACCAACCACTTGATGGGCTCCATATCACTCTGGAGTCCCCAGGCCCATTGGCAACACCATGTCTTGAGGACCTTTCGAATTAAAGTGGGGACTCCCTTTATTTCTGCAGGGATGATATTCCACAGGGAATGAGCCACCATGGAAAAGACCCTTCTTAGTCCCATCAATGGACCTCCTTAACAGAGTGGACCTGTAACATACCCTGCCTCTCCACTCTGGTGGGTAGGATAGATATAACTGGGAAAACAGGGTCCTTCAAATAATCTGGCCTAATTATCTAATTGGAGAGCTGATGGATTCCCATTGAGTGTTTGTTACTTTCAACATGTGATAAAAAAAAAGTGACCCATCATTACTAGAAGCAATATGTCCCAAATGATCCTCCCTTGGATGTGGTTTCTTAACAGCTATTCTTGCTGTCATAAAAATCATTTGTTTTGTTTTGAAATATATATTTATTTTTAGCTCATTTACCACTGACAAGGTATTTGTGAAAAGCCCTCAGAGTAACAACAACAACAAAAATTGTAATGTTGTTAACTATGTAAGATGTAGCAAGTATAATCCATAAGGACCCATCTTCTGGAACAGAGCAGCAGCAATAATGAATGTCTGTGAGGTTGACCCAAACTCAGCACCTTGGTTATCTCTCAGTACGTGCGAATGGAGGTGGGGATCATCAGCGCTACCTCTTCCTCCCCACCTCTGCCCTGGTAAAGGAAAGGAAGGACCCTTGCTTCAAAATTACTGGAATTTTATTTGCCTCAGGCTTATGAATTGCAACCAAAGACATTGTGCAAAGAAAGCAAAGATTAAGTACACTTTGAGGAAAGGTAACAAACCATAAATGGTAGCACAAAAGAATCTGATGAAAAAAGCCATTCATTATACTATAATCGCAATATTTAACAGCATTTTAAATCCAACTTTTTATAATCAAAGGGGAAAAAAGAGGAGAGGGGGAGAAAAAAGTAAAGTTTACAGTAGACATAAATTTCATGTGTAACAGTTCAAAAAGCATTTCTTTTTCAAGAGATCATGGAGCATAAACTGAAGCAACAAATGGTATAAGGCGGGAGAGACTAGCTACTGTACATTTAGAAGCTATTAAACAAAACTGCGTATTATGTAGCACAATGTAAAACAGATACAGAACTAATAAAAACTTGGGAAATTGCCTGATGAAAAATAAAATCACCAGTTGCTTTTAATGGCTCCTGGTTAGCAATGCTACAAAAGACTTTTTTTTTTTTTAAATGTTCTTGATGCCGGTTGAGAGCATCTAATCAAATATCGAACCCAGGAATTGTCAAATCATTAGTTAGCTAAATCCAACCCATAGAAATATACTATCCACCCATGTTTTTCCCATCAAAAGGGTTTTGTTTTTTTTCTTCCTTTGAGGCCTTTTTGGTCACAGTATGTTACATTTTTTTTACACCACGAAATATGTTTGTCTGGTACTAACCCTAAAGTTAATTTATAGATGATATAAATACAGAAGCACCCCGATGCCTATCCGACCAAGTGAATTCACTGGGTGTAAACCGAGAGAAGAAATTTTGTCTTTACGAATATTCAACCGTGTGGTTCACTCGTCGTCACTTCCACTTATTTCTGACTGGTCCTAAATTTAAGAGGTACAGGGAAAAAGTTAGACTATTTTCAAAATAAAAAGGAGCAAAGGAACGGCAATAAAGAAACAAGGTGGAAATCTAGAGCTAAGTGGGCATGCAGGTCCTACTGAACTAAATGCATTTAACTCCTGATGACTATTTCAGAAGAATTTCGTTAGGTCCTTAGAACCGTCTCAAGCTAAAGAGTTTGAGCTGCTGAAGGTTATATGTTGTCCATGCCACTAAGCCTGTAGTAAAACCAAACAGAAACTTACCATCAGGCTTTCATACAGGAATATGAAGGAGATTCTACCTGGCACTGTCATGAATTACAAAGTTACTGGATGGAGCTGATCTGCAAGAAGGAATCTTCTTTCTGTTAATGATTGGAAGATTCAAGAAGCACCACAACTGCAGGATTCGAAGCAAGGGCTGCTAGTCTACCTCTGTCTTTCAAGCAGCCTGTCTTGTAATGCAGGAGGAGTTGGTTGAACATAAAACGGGATGTCTAGTGAAGCACCAACTATTCCTGGCTCCCATTCATTAACAGCAACAAGACAATTTGATTTCCCTTCCCCTTATAAAATGGGATGCCAACACAGAATCAAATTTTGGAGGAAAAGCTAATAATAGCTTTCAACTGTGACTTGGTGTGTTTTCAGTTCTAGAATTGAACGTAAATCCCTGGCTTGCACTTGTATTTAACAGTAACCTGATTTCTTAATTCCAAAATATGATATACTGTATTTATGTTGCCGCACCTTGGGATAGATTAGATTTAGAAGACGCTTGACTCCAATTCTGAGCGTCATACACTAGTAAATTGTAATTTAACAAACCATAGCAAAAATATAACCTCCCGCTCACCTCTATTTCTTACACCAGTGAATTCTTAATACTTAGCTTTTGTACTGACAGACTGAGATTAGAGAGCTATTTTATGTAAACTCAAGGCTTGGTCATACTCCATGGGGTTTTTGAAAAATACATTGAGATATAATCCCCTGGGTGATTTGCTGTGGGCTTGAGAACTACAATCTATTTTGATGTTCAGGACAAGCTGCACATCACTTTTGATATTTTGTTTAAATATGTTATAAATGGATAGAAAGCAGATGCAAACTTCACCACTTACTTTAAAAAACAAACAAACTATCTCTCCCATAATATTAACGTGCAAAGATTAGTACGTGTAAAATCAATTGCAGTGAAGAGTAAAGAAAAGAAAGGAAAAGAAAAATATCAAGTGATCCAGTAAGGCCATACTTACATTTTCATCTTGATCCTCGTCAGTATCATCATCACTCACAACCGGTTTGGCTTTGACCCGAACCTGGCGTTTCTTGCCTTTTCCTTTATCTCGGTTTTTGTCCTCTTTCTTGTTTAGCTTAATTTTCACTTTCACAGATTTTGCTGAGAAAGTGGGGGGGAAAAACGGTTGAGAACTTGAATGCCAAAAATGGATACTCTTAAAACAAACATGTATGTCCCACTCTATAAGGGATTTCCTCACTGTTCCTTTTTCTGACCCGTAGATTCACAAAAACCACAGCTAAGCCATAAAAATATATTACTTAAACTTGAAATAATCTGAAGGGTAAAAATTCACTTTTTACTGTTATTTTCTGGCCCAAATGGAACTTTCTCTAGTTACGTCTTGCATGGCAAAGACGGTCAGTTTGCCCAAAAAAGGCAGATTGCTTGTTCCCGCTTTTGAATGAAAGACTTACATTCAGATTCTGACTCATCTTCCTCATCATCTTCTTCCTCGTTGCTGTCTTCCTCACTTTCATCTTCTTTGGCAAGCTTCTGCCGTGCACTTTTGAAGACTGACTGAAGAACAATGGAGTCCTCATAGATCTGGAGCATGAAAGCAAATGTGTGTCAGAAATGCAAGCGGCGCTTCATCAAAAATCCACAGCATGGAAGGTTATTTTCTATTCAAACCCACAGAGAGCATGGCCTCTTCTCTCCCTGAACAAAACATGCATTTCGTAGGAAATCGCAGTGTTAATTTTTTATGCACTAAATTAAGTGAGCTTCCATATTATAGTGCTTTTCACATTTCCAAGCCTATTTTTATGCCTAAATTATTTAATCGTGCAGTACTAATGCTATTAAAGTCTTCCATGGAAAGCTCTAATTAAGATTTAGATTATAGTCTAACTGTATATTCAACATGAAATAGGCGCAGTCCTTGGGTGCTAATTATGGCAGAAAAATAAAATGGCTCATATTTGCTGGTAAAAGAATATTTATGATATAAACTGTAAGTATCTAAAGTGCTCAGCTATAGTTGCTGCAAAATGTAATAAAGTATTGCAGTATCCTAACTCCAGTTCCCCTCCTGAAAATTCTTTTGGCTTATCCATCAAGAGCCTGAATGCATGTTAGAGATGTATATCTCTAATCATTTCAGCCTAGTTAATGCCAATTGCTGGCTGGGGAATTCTGGGAATTAAAGTCCACAGATCTTAAAGTTGCCAACATTGGACACCCCTAATCTAGGACATGACGCAAGGGGAAAAAATGATTTTTATGCACAGAACCTGTGGGGTTAGAGAGAACAAGTACTCGATCTTAGTCAGTTCCTGATCTCTAAATTTTTTCAAAGATTTAAAAAAAATTTTTTATTTTATCTGGTCATATCACTAAATGATTTAAAGATCACTTTTGGGGGGGAAAAACCCTGAGTTCTGCATTAATTACATTTTTGTATAACTGTATTTGCAAAAGAATGTTTGAAAATTAATCTTCCTTCTCAAATGAACCGGTACTATTGCAAGCGATGATTAATACGACTACAATAACTCAAAGCCATTTTATAGATATGAAGACTCTTAACTTGCATTTCAGATGATCACAGATAATAAGTGTCAACTAGATAGTTTATTGCTTTTTAAAACTAGTTTGGGGTTCTAATTAATTTTAGGCTTCCGTGTGCAATAAACGTGCAAACTATAGTGCTAAGACTACAGAATATTCATTAGGAGTGATATAGTGTCCCCTCTGTCAATAGCATTGGACAATAGTCTTCTTTGAAGACTGTAAGATTTATAAGATTTCTCTTTGGAATTCAGCATTATTCCTGAAGAAAAGAAATGGTAGGTTGAGACCTGGCTATTCTAAATCTCCCTCTTGTAATGCATGTTGGGTAGTTGCATATAAAACAGTGTTCCAGGGATTTTCAAACTGGTCACTTCAATAGATAATTTGCTGGTTTCTGAACATAAATCTTCCAAAAGATCCACAATCTTCATTGTGTTCCAATGTTGGAGAATTCTTGTAGTTCTCTAATCAGTCTAGGAAGTTAAGTTGCATCTTTAAACCAATTTTTTTTTTAACCGAACTTTCCATTACAATTTAAAGAATTAAAGGAACAAAGTATTCCCTTCCACACTGCTTTTCAACTAAACAGAAGCAAGGTATAAGATGCTTGATTTTGGAGAAGTCTACATCCTGCTCTAATTTTGCCAGAATATAACTGCAAAAAGAAAGCAGCATGCTTATATGCAGTTCTCAGCCCTGCCAGCTTTAGATTCTCCCTTAACCTTCTTTATCCTCTAGGATTGTGTCCCCTTCCTGGCATCATGTGCTCAACTGATGATCTGCAATGCAACTTCACAAGGATTCTGAGGCCTTCATTCTCCAAATTGTACGTGCCGTTCTTTTGATGTTTTGGAAGACCTGTGGAAATTTCCAATGCCTTAGAAGCCTTCCAGAGTGAGAACGGTGTGTGTTACTTGGAGAACTGCAAAAACAGTCTTGGAAAGAAGACTCGCAGTCAATGGCTGCCTCTCATAGGACCAGGCTGGTCCTGCCTTGTCAGCAGTGGGAGAAAGATGGCAAAGGTTAACTGGGCATGGCTGTGGCCTGTAAAACACAGGATGGCAAGGGCTTTGTGTTGTGGCAGGGGCCATGGAAGCCAGCCGAGAGCCGTTGCTGCCACTGAGGAGTGCCATTGTGCAGAGTGGCCAAAAGGGCAGAGATGGGGAAGAGTTGAAGTATCCCTGCAGTTATAAGTGCAGATGAGTTGCCCATCCTCCAACTTTGATTGGACACTACAACGGTTGTAATTTTGGGGACTGGGCATAAGTACAATTCATTCAGCACACTGTAACTTTGAACAGCTGCTGAATGAATGGCCGTTAAGTGAGGACTACCTCTAAGTTGAAGCAGGAAAAAATAGATCTAAAATGATTTAATATAAAATTATTATGCACAATATAGACCTAAGATAACATTTTTAGTGCCAGTATTTCCTACTCACATGCCCACTTAATAGCAGAGTATGACAACCCAGCACCTTTCAAGTGTGCTGATTTCAGTTCCCACTAAGAATTAGAAGTTGAAATTTCAAATTGGCGAAGGGAGCCAGATTGTATATTCTATTCAATGCAAACACATACATCAATGGCCTTAGAATCAGAAATTATTTGAATCGGACCTGTGATCCTTCTAAGTTGAAGGTCTGGGCATTGTGACACAACAACATGACATCCTTCTCCAAGTCACTGAGACTCCGATATTTATGATTACGAATTCTTTCCTAGAAAGAGTAGATTTTTAAAAAGAAAGGACAGAGGGAAAGATTGAAAGGGGATAAATCACACATAAAATTAATTAATTAGCAACATAACTCAGAATGAAATAGATGCAGTTTTGTTCTAAATGATTTAAGTACTATACCCTGTCAACTAATTAAATAGCACGAACATAGCAGCCCTTATTCAGAAAAAGCCAAAACTCTCCACATATTGGATGAAGAACAGAGAACAACGTTGAATGAAAAGAATTACAAATGATACTTCAAGAAGCTATGTGTCTAATTCAGGTAAAAATTTATACATGCCAGAAAAATAAAAATACTAGAAGCTTTAGTGGCGCATACCCCATTGATGTACCTAAAGCTGCTATGTACTACAAGGAATTTAATAACCTTATAAAGAACAATATTTATGCTGTTACTGTCACAATGTGAGAAAGTACAACATTCAAATTCAGTAAAACTAAATGTAGCTATAATGAAATCCATGGGTTAAATGCAATGTTTATTCCATTAGTAAGAGCAGCATCTGAGTTTTGTTGGTTATTTTTCATCTCACACACTTCAGCAGTGCAAGTACCATGTTTCCCTGAAAATAAGACAATTTTCTTTTGACCCCTGAAATAAGCACTTGGCCTTATTTTTGGGGATGTCTTATTATTTTTGTGGTACAGGAAGCGGCGAGCGTGGTCACCTCATGGCTGATGCTGTGTTTTGGGGAGGGCTTATTTTCAGGGGATGGCTTATTTCAGCGCATGCGCTCAGAAGCCTGATTGGGCTTATTATCCGGGGAGGTCTTATTTTCAGGGAAACAGGGTACTTACTACCTTCCTTTCAATTGTTGAAGGTCTCTCCAATTATAAATTTCAGGGGCCTCTCAGAAATGGGAGAAAGTGATTACCACTCTTTTCTGTCAGTGTAACTTTCCTGATTGAGTAGAAGCTTCAGAAGAACCACCTGTCAGGCCTGGGAGCCATCTTTTGCATTGGATTTTCAGAACTGCCACATTTACTACTGTGGGGAACTGGGAGGGGGGATTGTATGGAGCAAGAGTGATATATAGTCATAATAACATTCCTTTCTCAGACAGTCAAGGACATCTTGCCCTGCACCTGGAGGGCTGGAATTGGGAGGCATCTCCAGTTGGGATGGTGCTTTGATTGGGCCATGTGATGGACATGTGGGTGCTGGGCAGGACTTGGACTTTCCTTTGGAAGCTTTCAGATTGGGTTTTCCCAGATGTGCCAATATGACATATCTCTAATAAAATGGAACTTTGAGGAAACTCAAGCCTCAGGGTCTTCTTTTGTTGGGGGTGTTACTTGGAACCCTAACACCACCTGCTTTCCTGAAGGCTTGTGCTGGATACTATGTTTAAGATAGCTGAAATATTCTCTGAAGTTGGCTCTTGTTTTATGCTCCATCATGCATCTCAATAAAAGTTTTTAATTTTAAAAACTTTGGATTTATTATTAATAACCTGGCCATTTAAAAAAAAATCAAACTTCTAGAGTTTGTGCAGATGCTGTCAGGAACAAACGATCATACCCATACATGTAGAATTCAAGCTATCTACTTTATTGTTCTTTGCCTATAGTACAGGAATCTCCTCAGACTGGCAGCTTTTGCCTGGGAAAGGCTCTAAGGCATTCAGGGGTGGCATGTCAGACCTAGACTTCTTGTGTCAACCAACCAATCTTTAGCATGGTCAAAGACTAGCAAATAAAAGCATTAAAGTAATAATAGTAAAAAATAAAACAGAGTAATATATTGCGATTGGTGGTGGATTAACAGTGGGCAGTTAAAATTTGCCTAATTTTACACACAGCACATTAGAATTTGGCCACATTCAGAGAAACTACTTCATACTGATCCGATAACCTCTTGTGTTTACATAATGAGTCTAGGCTGATTCCTCCCTTGAGCCCTACTCCCATCTGGAATGGCTGGTCTCCAATAGATGCCTTCAACACCTTGTTAGGCTATGTTATGTTCTCAAGAATTTGTTTTCAATAACTTATTCACAATTTAATATTACCTAAGAAGATTCATAGCAAGCAATATTTTTATGTTCATTGTGTGCAAATATTTACATAAGAATTTTAATTAATGTCAGAAACACATTATACTGACCTTAATTTTTTTGAAGTCCACTGGTTTTCTAATTAACTCATAATATTCTGGGTATTCTTTTCGAGAAGGCAGCTGAATAAAGACTTCACTTAACTGCCGCCCTGAACTGTAGAAAGGAAGGAAGCAAAACACTAATATAGACGAGAAGCAATGCACTGATTATATCAGTGATGGCGAACCTATGGCACAGGTGGCACGATGAGCCATTTCTGAGGCCATGCGAGGGGTTGCCCTGCTGATTTTCGGCCCTTCAGGGAAACCTCCGGAGGGCAAAAAACGCCCCAACAAGCAAACCGGAAATTCGGGAACGAAGCCTCCAGAGGGTGAAAAACGGCCCAATGAGATTTCTGGTTTGCCCGTTGGGCTGTTTTTCACCCTCTGGAGGCTTCAGGGAAGCCTCCTAAAACCTCCAGAGGGTGAAAAAAGGCCCAATGATGGAGTGCATGCATGGGTGGAGGGGAATGCACACATGTGCAGTGCAGTGCAGTGTGCGTGGGAGGGTTGTGCCGGCATGCACTGCCATTTTTGGCACCCAAGAATAAAAAGGTTCGTCATCACAGGATTATATTCTCCGTGGGCATTCTTAGACCATGTCCTGAAAGGAAGGAGAGCCAAGACAAATGCTGGGAATTTAAACTACCAATTACTAGGGCCCCATTCAAAAGTAATTTTCCCTGGGAAATTGCCAGACTTGGCATTTAATATGCAAAATATCTTTTTAAAAACATTTCCAATGCTATTATCATTAAGAAAAGATCCTGCTGTTTCGCATTTCAGAAGCATGGTAGCTGTTCAGTCATAATATTCATAATTTACCTCATGGATTTGTATTCCAGCAGAAACAAATAATCATTTTTAGCATCTGAAGTCACATCCAAACTATCCAGAAACTGCAGGTTTTAATGAATTTCAATGCAAGTGCAGCACAGCTGTACATCTTTATTATTTTGGCAACAGGATGTAACTGCAGACTACAGTGCCAGTTTGGGATATTTTATCTGCAATTCCTTTGCTTATTTACATAACACACTTTGCCAATAAGCCAGATCTATGCATGAAACAATCATAGTCTAATGATTCCTAATGAAGTCAATTTGGGACAGTCTTCATTCAGTCAAGTTTTGAACTTCAATAAAAAAAAAAGTACCATGGATGAATTACCACAACAGACAAGATTGATGCAAAAGAGCCAGAATCAGCTGGGTGTTTATATATAGAGAAAAGGGCGTTTTCTATTGTGGTGTTCCTTTGTGAGCTCTTTATGCTTGCTAAAAAAGGAATTCTAGTAACCAGTTTTCTTTAAAAGACAAGAAAAAAGGATAATTCTTCTGTTTTAATGTTCAGGACAATATTATCAAAACAATTCTTTTGTAAGGAGGAACCTGGATTTGTCATAAGCTGCTTTGTTTAATAAGGTTTTCAAAAGCACTGAATAAAGGTATTTTGCCAAAGATACAGTAGTGCCTTGCTTAATGTATGTTCTTACACCAGCATCAGAATATTGAATTATGCCCCTAAGGGGGGAAAAAAACCCATCCATTGATTTCTGTGCTTTACAAAAAAGATGTTGTATCTGTCTTTGTGGGTAAATGTATATAAAGGTTGAAAAAAAGAAATCTATTGGGCATTCTTCTAAGAAGAAAAATGTAATGGTTGCAATCAAGGATTGAAAGTAAATTATGATTAATATGCAGGCTAATCCTATTTTAATATGTACATTTCTGTTTCAAATAACATCTTTTACGCACACACATGCACACATGAAAGAGGGAGAGAAATCTACCAAACATAAAAATCACGTTCACTATTTCCCTTTTGGTTGCCTAGCAACTACCAGATTATATGCTGAAGAGCAATAGGACCTGCATAAATTAATGGAATGTACAGAAATATGAGTGGCATTTCAGTGTTATAATTGCAGAGGGTCCCGCTATTTTTCCACACAAACAAATAGAGACTGTGACTTATATATTTATGTGTATTTATATACTATACAAATGTCTTGCCATTCCGGAAAGCAACTCTCTCATTTCAAAAACACCCTATGGGATAAACAGGAATAAATTTGAAGTTAAAACGTAGACGCCTCTCACAACTGTGCATTCAAAGGGCCTATCAGATTATTTTTACTGAAAACTCTGGTAGAATTCCATCATTAATAATTCAGTATCAATCCAAAATGTAAAAGGAAACAAATACAAATAAATATGAAGCGTTTATGGCTTTGGAGAGATTAGTCCCAAAGCACTATCTAGATATGGGTAGTCCCCAATTTACAACAGTACATTTAGTGATGAGTAGAAGTTACAATGGCACTCAAAAAAGTGACTTATGACATTTTTCACACTTATGACTGTTGTAGCATCCCCTGTGGTCACATGATCAAAATTCAGATGCGTGGCAATTAGTTCATATTATGACTGTTGCTCTGTCCCTAGGTCATGTGACTTTCTGACAAGCAAAATCAATGGGGGAAACAGATTGACTTAACAGCTATTTTACTAATTGAACAACTGTAGGGAAAGATTGTAAAATTGGGAAAAACTCAACAAATGTCTCACTTAGCAACAGAACCTTTGAGCTCAATTGTGGTCGTTAAGTCAAGGGCTACCTGTATCTCATCAAAGAGCGACTTTCAGGTTACACTACACTGATTTTGAATGATATGTTCAATATTGTTAATTATGATCAATGCATCATTAACTTTCTAGGTTTCTACAGAACTGGCAATAAGCAAGTGTACAAGCAAAATTCTGAAGCAAAGTATGAAACTAAAATGCACATTTCTTATTTCCTAAGTTCAACAAAGGAACGGCTTTAACAAGTGGCATCTCCGCCTGAGATTTGAAGATTCGTGAAACTATCTTTCTCCATTTTCTTAATACATGCCGAGATGTAGAACAACTGTCCACAAAGATCACCTCAGTCTGTAATTAAGTGAATTCCTAAGCAAACGCATCAAAATCTATCAACCTGTGTCAACAATTGGGGAGCAGGGGATGCCTAAACACAGAGAATACACAGAGAATAATACTTAACTACAAAACAAACACCAACACTTAGGAACCACCTGATTCTGCAATTTCTAGAAAAAGTAGAGGGAAAAAATTGTTGTTGTTTTTTTACTGTTATGAACAAACCCACATGGATCCAAGGTATTAAGATAGGAAAATTATTTTACTAAGTAACAAGTTACTGTATGATCTGTTCTCATTAATGTAATTATGGTATTGCAAAATTATTTTCCTCATCAGACAGTTCTAGAATAGATGAGCAATAATAAAAAAAATCAAATTCTACATTATATACATTTGATAATTGTAACTACAATTTGAAAGGCAAAGTCAGATAGAGATCCGAATTTTACAATCAATGGATAACAGAAGGGGGATCTTTTATATCTGAGTCTTATTCCTAGGAAAGGCATGCTTAACAAAGCATTAAATGCAGTGAAGTGTGAGGTGCAATCAGGCACCATTAATGCCAATGGACATCCCATAATAAAAAGGAATGCTTTGATGTATGAAATGTGACCTACTCACTGTGCTAAGTGGAATGAGAAAAAAGAAATAGGGAAAGAGTCGATCCCTATCTTGATGAAGTTGCTTAAGCCTGAAATTTGGTTTACACTGTTCAAAGGTTAAAGAGCATTAGCTACCAAGGCAGTATTTTTGTTCAAAACGTGACATTTGTCCTCTTTAAAGCACTTGTGAAAATTTATTTATGTGTATAAGTATCATATCCTCAGACATTAATGTTCACTAGGTAACTTTGGGCTAGTCAATCCACTTCCACCCAACCTAACTCTCAGATTGCTGTGGTGAGAATAAAAATGGAAATAACAATAGCCTTCCAAAACAGGTGGAGATCCACAATGACATGAGACAACTTGTCTCAACCCACTTGCCATGGCCAATTTGCCACAATCAACTCACCACAGCTAACTCTCCGCGGCCAACTTACCACAGGACAACTTGCCATGGCCAAGATGCCACAGGACAACTTGCTGCAGGAAAATTCAACAATTCAATTTAGTTAAAATAAATTTAAAAATATTTAAATGTTTGTCATTCACATTTTATTTTGTCCCTCCTTTGGCATCCTTTCTTTAATGATTCTATTTGATATTATTCTAACTTGTCCTGCGGCGGGTTGGCCATGACGGGTTGGCTGCAGCAAGTTGGTTGTGGCGAGATAACTGTGGTGAGTTGTCAAAGAACCTATGTACTATGTCTGAGCAACTGCTTGAAAGGCTGAGTAGGTTTTTCTATTTTTTTATTTTCTATTCTATTTTTATTTCTATCTCAGCCTTTATGCTTTAATTTTGTGTCCATTATATCTGAAAATTATTGGGCACTATGACAATATCTAAGTTGTCCTAATATAATACTGCTCAACTCATGTACTTTCTAGATTTGAGGAGAATTATTGGCTGGCAGGTAGACAATTTTACAAAGTTCCTATACCACAACGAGATCATTTCCTTTTGAGAATTTGGGCTGTGAAAACCAGCTATGTGGCTGTATTGCCTGAAAACTCTCTTTCTCCATGGCTATGGAGATTCTCAGTCATCCAGATCATGCCTTCTTCAAAAGGCAACTGGACCTTGTTTTTCCTTGAAGACGTTTCACTTCTCATCCAAGAAGTCAGTTAGAACTGAAGAAACCTCTTGGATGAAAAGAGAAACGTCTTCAAGGGAAAACAGTTCAGTTGTCTTTTGAAAAAGCACCTTTGGCTCTCTTCCACCCTCCCTTCTCTCTCTGTTTAATATAGTTTTATATCATTCAATATATCTTTTCATACCATTCTAGCAAACCATCCTTAGTTGCACAACATCAGTAAAGTGATCCATTCATTGCCTTTTCTTATTTTAGCTTCTCTCCACTTTCTTTTTGAAGAGCTCATAAAAGTCCACCCACCCACCTCTTTTTCAGACTTCTTCCTCTTGACCTACTCACTCTTTATTTGGTTTGTGATGTCATCCTTTTGTGGTTATTTTCTCTTGTAACAGTCATTCCTTACCGGAGATCACACACATATTTCTATTGGTGTTTATATTTCTTAACTTCTCCATTCATTCGCCCTTCTTTAATAAAAATTCTACAACTTGATCTTTGTTGCCATTTATATGTACCTTGTAATCAATCGCTTTATTTTTCCTATCAAACAGTATTATCTTAGTCTTTCATGCAAGATACATGACTCACATTGCATCATACAGGCTAATCTAACATTTTCTGCATATTATGTGGGTTCTCAGACAAAATATATCATAGGTATATAATTGACACATATTTCTCCAACCAACATATGTTTAAGACAGCTGCTCCTTATAAATTCATACATAAATACATTAGACAACCAAGGAGAACTTGTACATCCTTATTTTACTACCTGCTCCCATTTGCGAGACATTTCATCTATTTTTGAAGTATACTTTATTTCAACCTCCAGCAGAATTTTAAACAAAATTCTGCCCAAGTATTTCCCTAGGGCACTTAACAAACAGACTTTCCATGTACTCTTCCTGACTTTCCCTTTGCATAGAGGAACAAGCATTATTTTATTCATCAGGCATAGGTGAAATCTTAATGCACACATTAACAAGTTGTAAATCATTCCATAAGAAAACCATTTCCATATTTAATGTTTCTTCAGTTATACTAGCTACACCGACAGCCTTGCCATTTTTGACAATCACACATTTATAATTGCCTTTTTATAATTTTTCCTTGAACACTAATATTTAAAGCATCTGCTTCATTTCTAGACTTGGTCTCTTATCGTTCATATTATAAACCTTTAAAATACTCTACCCAGCTTTCCCTCAATTGTGTTTCATCACTTTTATTTTTAGTTCCATTCACTCTTCTGAAAGCTTCTTGTTTAACCCTCCTCACTCACTTCCAAAACAATAGTTTATTTCCATCATGGCAAGTTTTTTTTTATAGCTTCTCTTAACTGCTCCTTGTTCTTTTCAACCATATTCTTACACCCTCATTTTTCACAGCAGTCTCTCTTTTTTGTGTACTTTTTTGTTCATCTACAGCCTACTTTCATTCTCTTCAGCATAAAACATGCATTTCATATTTTCCATTAGTATAATTCTATAAGATTATTCTGTGGCTTTTGTAATATAACTCTTTTCACTGTGTAGCAAGCAGATTTCACGTCTGTTTTCTTAGCTCCATACATAACTTTATCAAAAAGTCCCTGACCACTCAACCCAATACAGCACAAACAACACCAGCCCTAAAAAGAATTACACTGCTATACATCAAGAATATCTCAGAAACTACCAACAGATTACTTACAATCACATGCCACACACAAGCATAGCACACAAACCAACTAAAGCCCTTCAAAACATCCTAAGTAGACCAAAAGACCCAACAACCCCAGAAGAAAAAACAGGAGTCATCTACAACATACAATGTAAGGACTACAACAACTACTATGTAGGACAAAAGCAGAAGACTGACAGAATGCATCCACAAATACCAACTAGCAGTCAGAAGGAAGACATGA
>JANHFT010003504.1:365374-378411 GCA_032467955.1 Pseudoxenodon macrops
GACTATTCTAGACCAAGCCAAGTCCAAATACGCCAAGGAATTTCTAAAAACCTGGCAATCTGACAAATCAGCCATCAATAGACACATGGACATTGACATCTATACACTCTGCAAAAGAGACACTCACCCAGCCCAAAAAAGAACAAAAAACCCAAGCACCTCTCCACCAGCAATCAGCATCGATTAACTCCAAGGTTAACATCAGACCAACAATCAAATAAACAATATACCCCAATCAAGAAGCTGCCAAAAAAGCCAACAGTAAACAGCCCAACCAAAGACTCTCCAAAAGCACTTCCACCAACACTGACAGGGCAAGCCACCAGAATATAAACTGACAGCAAACCCCACTCTTACTAGCACTGTTGATGTTATCTAGTTTTGGTAATGAAACGTCTGCAAGAAAACAAGCAAGCTCAGAAAGCAACAAGGACCCTTTGTTTCTCACATTTAAAACCTCTCATAATAGCTAGAGATGTCACTCATTCTTTAAATTTCAGTATAAATAGTTAAATCCATCATGCCTCCTTATTTATTTTCATTCTTGTAAATTATGCTTTAATCATGTATTTCAAACAAGATTGTTTCCTAACCAGATATTCACTAACCATTCTCATTCACACTTGGACCTCTGAATGGTCGTAACTTTTTCTGCAATATCTTGTTTTATATTATGGAAAATATTGTTTGTAATATCAAGCACCTTTAAACATTAATTTAAGTCATTTCGCCAGAATTATTGAAGTTTTGCCAAAAGACTCTTATTTGGAGAACTTCACTCTGCTCTACAATAGATTTGCAAGAGTTAGCCCAATAAGTAAAGTTTTGATCTCACAAAACTAGCAGAAATTCCCTGGAAAGCGCTGACTAGTTTCAACACAACAAACTGACCTCAAACAAAAGACAACTGAAATAAATGCAGCTAGTTCACTCTGGCAAATATCTATACTACCTTAATATGAATATTTTAAATACATAGCATGAAATGTATAAAATAATCTTTTATGATTTCTGTGCTCTGTGATATATCTAAGTCAGAAAACTGACCAAATGACTATGGTCAGAAAACTGCATTAGCAATGACGTTACTATGGAAAACAAAGTTCCCTCAATGGCAGTAAATCCATTATTAAAGTGTGTGTGTGTACGTGTGTGTGTACACACATATGCACGCACGCACACACACACACACACACACACACACAAGTGCTGTCTGTTTCCTTGGGTTTAAATTAGGTTGTGATGTTCAACAGAGCTGCAGAGTTTATATTGTAGTTTGTAGAACCTTGAACATAACCCAGAAATCTCTGCAACATGCTTTGACATCAGAATATTTTTGATTTTCTGAAAAATGAATGTGAAAGGTTTAAAATCCACTGTATAAACCCTACAGGTAAGAGTCATCTAGGTAAACAGAACGTTTAGCAAATATGTCATTGAAAATCCTGAACCATGCCATTATTTCTGTGTTAGTTAAAAAGGGTTCTTACATAAGTAAACTAAATACAAAATAAGAAAGGGAGCTTATAAGGTTTCCAGTCTTACATTAAAAACCCATGCACTTCACCCACTCTAGAAGGCTGCTTGAATGGTGCGCAAAGCACAAAACGTTGTGCCAGGCATTAAGTTAACTCCTCAACTTAAGCAGTTCATTTAGGGACAGTTTAAAGTTACAACAGCACTGAGGGGGGAAAAAGACTTATGACCGTTTTTCATACTTATGACATTGCAGCAGCCCCATGGTCACATGATCAAAATTCAGACCTTTGGCAACTGACTCATATTTGTGACGGTTGCAGTGTCCCAAAATCACGTGATCCCCTTTTGAAACCTTCTCACAAGCAAAGTGGATGGGGAAGCCAGATTCACTTAACAACTTTGATGCTAACTTAACAACTGCAGTGATTCACTTGACGACTGTGGCAAGAAGGATCGTAAAATGGGGCGAAACTCATTTAACAAATATCTGAGTTAGCTACAGAAATGTTGAGCTCGATTGTGGTCGTAAGTCGAGGACCACCTGCATTTAGAAAAGAGCATGCACAGGCTACAGTAGAGAGGCTTTCCCTAAAAGCTTCCTGTCTTCAGAACACCCAATTTGACAGAGTTCTGTTGAAAAGAATCACCTCAGACCTATCTCTGGTTTTTGCAGAGGGCACTTTGAGGAATACCTCAAGAAGAAACAGCAGAAAGGACCTCTTTGGGTTGGAATTTAGCTACTGTCCCAAACATTAATTATGGCCCTAGAACTGTATTTAAAGGTGGCAGTTTTATTAATGCATACATCAATGTATGTATGTAAAATAGCTATGGACGATGGACAGCCCCTCACAGCCCTTTAGTGTCCGTGAGGCCTGCCATGCTACTCCAGGATACAATTCAGTTGGTTAAAGCATCACAGCAGTTTCTTCGGAGTTATAAGAGAATTCCTAAGTCAATGCTTAAAAGAAAATAATGCAATTCTATGCAAAGTATCATTCTTCAGGACTGAAGAGCTGTTTGCAGATATGCAATGATTACTGAAAACGTACCAGCTCTTGAAGAATGGGAGAAGGGCCAATTCTTTTCCCCAGCCAAGTGACGACGTTTCAGAAGCTTCTGAACTAGCTTCGCAATTAAAAAGGCTAAAAATATGTCTCTAAATAATTCTGAGAGGATTTGTTTTTAAAAGTTAAAAAAACAAACAAACTTTGTTAGGTGATCCCAAGATCACTTTAAAGTCTAGTCTACTTTTCTCGAGAGGTGATAGAAATAAGTTTTAGAATTCACTGTTTGGACTAAGAAGACACACAACCTGTTGACTCAAAGTTGGTGGGGTTTATTGAAGAGCACATTCAAAAAGTCTATGACAGGGGAGTTAAGGATGAAATGGGTGTCCTGATTGCCTGCCTTGCAAAAATAAAGGGGAAAAAAAACCCCCCCACCACCATCCTTTTGGGTGACAGTCTGATGGTGACATTTGGACTACCTGTTTTGCACTTTTAAATTACATCCTTTTGTGTGAACAAACACAGAGCCTACGGAAGTCGTGATGCCTTGCTGGTATAAATTTTGAGAGAGTCTGACTATTGTGTTTAAGATACAGTAATATAGCCAAAAATGGAAATTCTTTCATCTGTGTTCTTTGTTGCAGTTTTTATTTTATTTATTTATTTATTTGAACTCTGCTTATTTGCGCAGAGTTTCCAATACAGAATAATCGTCCCACTGGTGTTTCAAGTAACCTACTAAATCTACTGCTAGCTATGCAAAAATTCCAAGTATTTTTTTTATGAAGTCCCCAGAAGAAGCTTCAACATTCACTTTCTGAAGCACTACTATGAGACAGAGAAATTCTTATTCTTTTAAGAAAAGTTTTTATGTGGATGAAATATGAAACTATTATTTAAGTAGTATAGCTTTTCATAGATGGCAGACTGCTTATTTTGACTGAAACAAACTTTCTTCTCTATCCATCCATCCACAAGCATATATGCAACGGGCACACATGTACACACATACACACCTGCACCTATTTATACTCTCATTTTAGGACAATACTACAAATATTCCTCTTGAATTCATATGCAGTGATACAAGAATATACACAAACTGTTTGGTTTTCCAAATATGTTTGTGTGTATGTCAGTTTATGCATGTGGGTTTGTTTGTGTATGTCTCTCTCTCTCTCTCTGTATACACACAAATTTCAAATTTGATGAAGGTTCTATATGAAACAAATTTCTAGAATTCTATGCAAGGGCACCTTAATGTCAAACTGTGGCATGATGAAAATTTGAAAAATACAATTTGTTCCAAAGAAACTAAAGCGATGATTAGGAAAAGCAGTACCTTACCTGTCCTTATAGTTGATCACAGTATCAATTATGGCATTCATTTGCTTAGTCAGTTTAGGTGGATTGGGTGACAATTTTTCAGCTGGAGGCCTTCCTCTCCTCTTTTTTGCCTTCTCGCCATCTTCTTTGCCCGAATCCTTGTCCACATTTCTTCTCCTTTTACGTTTTTTAAGCCGAACCTCCTCTTCCATTTCTTCCAAGTTGCCGTCTTCAATTGCCTATTAATTAGGAAAAACAGGAAAATATATACAAATATGTAAAGATGCGTAGAATAAATATATACTCAATGAAGTTCTAAATGTCACAAACAACTTTGTAGTGTTTGTGAGCTGAACAGTTTATAAGTTTAAGTTGAACAAAAGAAATTTAGGGACCATCAACTGTCTTTAGAAACACAGCAATACCATTGTTCATAAGTAGTCTGATTGTAGAAAGGAAGGTCAACCCCAAAAGGCGTTTGTTGCTGCAACTATATACACTCAATTAAGTAATGATCCATTGTACTCTTTAAAACAATTACCTTCAGATATCATTTTTAAGGTATCTTTATATACAGGACAATTTTAACAAAGCAAAACGAAAATTCCTTCAAAATATATTCACATACATTGCTCTTTTTGCAAAGGAGTTTACAAACAGAATCTCAAAAAACCGTCTCAATATTATACATCTAAAACAACGTGCTTTTCCTTAATACAATGCCTACTCACAATGCAGAAGTAGCAAACAATGCATTGTTTAATATGTAAAGAATCGTAGCGTTATGGGGTGAGGAAGAAACAACACAATTCAAACACATTCAGGCAACATATACTAGTTTAAAATTTACCTGTAAATATGAACCTTAAATCACAGCAAACAACACTACACAATGACAGAATGAAAAATGCTGCAAAACCAGATCTGATTTAAAAGAAATTGTTCACACACTCTATATCTGACAATCAGGGAATCCGAACTTAAAAAAAATAAACAAACAGGAGGAAAAAGCCAAAAATGTGAGTAGTTCTGTTTTACAAAGAGCTTAAAATTAACAATGTGTTGAAGAGAAAAGAGAAAAGAAAAATGCAACCCTGCTTTTTAAAAATAAATTACATCAGCCTTTATGATGCTTTCTCAAATCATAAATGTTGACACTCTCCTTTCTGCTCCCCTTTAATACCTAAGATACATGCAAATGTGAATCAATCTTTTTCTGAGCTGAAACAGCTCTAATCGTGAGGCAATTACCTTCATTTTTCCACAGCACCAAACATGGCTAATATTTATGATCATGTGAGTGTAACAATCAATATACAAAGAGTGATTACATCCCAGACACAATTCCTTTCACTGGGTTATGTTGCTGGCAAAACATTTTGTGAATAAACCTGGTGCATCAGACAAAACAGACTGGCATGTTAAAAATGCCAGGGAGATTTCAGTCTCTGTTTCTTATTCATCCTTCGATGTGCAAATCCAACGAACAAACATGAACACAGAATCCTGAGGGAGAGACGCTAACCCAGGCCTTAATAATCAAAAGACAATTTCCATCATGCTTCCACAGCGTTCAGCAAACCACTATGAAGCAGCTTAAGATCTGATGAGTTAGGTGGGAGAAAAGAGAATATGAATATGAATATATCTATACATATATCTATATATGTATGTATGTATATATCAGCACACACATTCATTAATATTCATTTGGCTAAAGCAGGACACCCACTACACATCACAGCAGCTCCCGAAGATTATGCAAAAGAAACTGTTCTGCAAATCTTGGAAGCTAGAAATTCTAATAATAAATACAGCATGCAGGGCTGTCAACAGTTAATGTTATCGCTTCTCCTTAAGCACTCATTTGTACACAGAAAAACACAGAGAACATCAGCTTTTGATGTGTTACACACCTACACATGCCTGCGATGTAGTTCTACTGAATCTTCAAGACGGCAATGAAAAAGGATATTTACCTTACCACTATCAGCAGGCCGGCTATCGGAAATCACAGTTAGTGGGGATAAAATTAACAAGCCAGCAAAGCAGCGAGCTGCTAGTCTCTTCATCAGCTGATCAGGAAAAAAAAGAGAGCTGGGGAAAGGCTATGTTTTCATATACAAGTAATTTTATTTTACTGAAAAGGCAACACTGAAAGGAATGTAGATACTCAAATCTGCCGTTTCATTCTACTACCTACCACAAGGCCCAAAGCCTTCTCCCTTCAAGCCTCTTTAATATTGACAAGTACTTATCATATTTTCCCATTATTATTCCAGGAATACAAATAAAAATTATTTTTCGGCAGACTAGTTGCTGATTCCTGGAAGCATTTTAATTATAATATCAAATATTTTAAAAACCCAGATATATATTAAAAAAGCAAAACAGTGAAGTCTTTATTTTAAGGCTGTACAGCACCCAAGGCTGCTTCATTATTCAGAGATAATTTTAATTTACTGGGATTGCTTTAAATACAAATTCCCTCCCCCTCCACTAATTTTTCTAACCTTCCTGGTTTAACATGCTTTTGGAAATGATTTTTTTTAATTAAACAAATCAAATGATCTATTTTTTCCCTTTCTGCTCATAGGTAAAACACACCGCTGGTCTATTAATTTTCACATACCGCACCTGCTTGAATTTGCCTCTTTCAATATTTTTTGTAAAAATTATTGCAATGAGGATTACAGATTTTCATAAATATTTCCATTGTACATTATGTATGTTTTATAATTTTGCGAATAGCGGACCAACATGATTTTTAAAAAAAGTCCAACAATTTGAATAAAAATATATTATCTGCATTTTGTGAAAGATTCGTGAAAATTCATACATTAGCGTTCATCAAATTAAAATGCTGATGTACCAAGTGTATAATTTTAATCAGATGAGGTGGCACCCAATTTTAATTTGTGATTACTTGAACAGTCAATTTAAACCTTTTAAAACTGACAAAATGTAAATGAGCATATGTAGTTTTCTACATATGTGACACCATTTCGTGTATTTCATAGTCTGCAAACCCTATATTTTATTAATGAGTCTCAGCGGAATCTACACTGTTTCTCTGAAATAGATGCCATTGTACCTGATTACAATTTTCTATGAAATAGATGCTATAGTACCCAATTACACATTTTTAATAACACTAACTTTTCGTACAGCACACTATGAGCAAGTGTCTCTACAGTAACACTTCCATTTCCTCAAAATCTTTTCCAGATCATTTAATACAGTTCTCCAAAGCAGATTCTAATGACATATAAGACTGACAATGCTGGACTATGCTACTATTAATGAAACCAGTCCTAGAACTACTTATATCGGATACAGTGATACAGTGTCCAACATGAGTAAAACAGAGTTGCAGCACACTTCCCAGTTCTACTGCTTCAATGTAACACAAAGAAATCTGTGATGTAAGTGTGACAAAGTCCTACCAGACTGAGATAATACTGTACTGTATATCTCACATAAAGCAGTAAAAAGCAGCAAACCATCCCTTATTTACTTTTAATTGGAAAGGGATGGAGACTGCCACTTGAATTTTTTTCACTTGAGCTAAAAAATGTCTGTAGTTATAGAAAGCAATTGTTTGCAAGCACTAACTACTCAACCCTTCCCTAAACTTACATTAGCAACCTTTTTGTTAAAATGGGGGAGGCACAAATGATACCTTCATAGCACAAACACATATTGCTAAATTCATTTCTCTGTTTACCTAACTTTATTCCCATAATACCAATCTCACAAAGTTGGTTGGTTAGTTGACAGAAAGTTAAGGGACTCCAAATCATATAGTGCTATGTTGAAACTTGAGCCCGAGTCTCCTTTGCCTAATTCTACATTGGTTTTAAATATAATTAGATTGACTCATTTAAAAAAACACACAAAGTAATCAAAAGTCAAAAATCCAGAATCTTTCACCTTTATGAACTGCTAGGAGCCTATCAGCTCTTTCAGGTAGACCAGGTCAAAAACAAATTCCACAGACTACCAAAACTTTGCTTTATTGCTTAAGAGTGCAATAACAGAATCCGTGGATGTCTGGTAAACTTTTTCTCTCTCTTTCTCTTCCCAACTACATACCAAAGAAAATCAGGGTAAATCTTGAGTTTCTTTCTCTTACACCTTCTATAATCTTTCAAGCGATTAAATCACTCCCCATCTTGCTTTACTATACAATACCACAACTGATTTATGTTAGCTATGCAAAAGCCACTTCCAAAAACATGGAACATGTAATCTGAATATAATCCCCAATCTCTGTTTTAAATCTATGTGTTTTTAATCTAATTTTGCAACATAGTAGTCTACATGTATTTTAAATACCTAGGTGTGTATGATATCAAGATAGTAAAGGAATGGAAATGCAAATGGGCTGGTCACATAGCAAAAAGAATTGACTAAGGCAGTCAGTCAATGAATGGATCCCACTTGATAAAAAGCGTCCACCAAAGAGACCAAAAACAAGTTGGATCGATGACATCAGCAAGTAGTGCAGGCCCAATTGGCAAAAGAAAGCTCAGGACCATATAGGTTGGAAACATGTGGAAGAGGCCTTCATCCTGCAGGGGACAATGACTAAAATGATGATGATGATGATATACCTACCTAGAGTATGCATTGTAATTATTTTGCTACCTTTTAAAAATAGTTATCACGGTAGATGGCAATACTCCTGTAGGTGAGTATAAATAATCAATTGATAGTCTAGTAAAACTGCAAAACATTTTCCTGAAAGTATACCTGATTTGTGATTAGACTATTGTGTGATTATTATTATTATTATTTGAAATTTTCTCAGATTATTGCATCATTGGTCGCACAGTCAGCCAGATGTTTAGACTGGATTGGGCATTTTTATCCACCTATAGTATTATTTATTATTAGCACCATCACTAGCAGCAGCATGCTATCTTTCTCATAGTTAATGTACCATAAGACATATCCAAGTTGTTTTGATTCCACAAGCATATACAGGTAACATCAAGTGAAGAAGTTTGGCATCTGTTTACTTATATATCAAATTTCTAAGGCAGCCCAATTCCATAAGGACTCTGGGTGATGTACAGCATTGAAAATAGTTTTACTTTGTTGTTCTGAGGCTAAGCACACACTTTTCACATAAATCTCCCAAGTACAATCCCTTGTTTCTCCAGAGTAAGGGCAAGACAGACTGAGTTCTTCAGCACAAACTGCAAGAAATCTTAGTGGATGGTGATGTATAGCCCGGCAATGAAGGGAGGGATAACCCTGAAGTAAAAATTTATTTTTTTAAAAGGCAGCTTCCTATGTGCCTAAGGGATGAGAGGAACCACAAGTATTAGCTGAGGTTGCAAGCAGCTATTTTTCAAATCATTTTGGATCTACTACTTCTGGACTGCTGCCATGTAGGTCAATTCTGTTTATATGGCAAGTGAAAACACTGCCTTTTTGCTTCGGCAAAACTTCTATTTTATTTTAATACCGGTAGCTAGCATTTCTGTGTCTTTTACTCAGTCTCTGATAAAATTACCTTTTTTACATAGGGTTGTAATTTGGTTGAAATTCCCCCCCCCTATCAATCATGCAATCTACGTCAAGCCCCTGATTGACCGCAAGGAAGTAAGTCCCAGATGTTCCATCACAGAATGCAATTGACAGGCAAGAGCATTTGGGCATATTCCAAATGACAAAGACTCTCAGAAGAATTAAAACATCTGTTGAGACAAGGATATAAATCTTCATGGCTCATTGCGAATGTTCATATTTTTGGATTTCAGGATTGTTTAGCAGAGATAAGAAAATGGAAATACGGAAAGAATGTGTTTTTCAAACTTCTAGGGATATACAGATAGTCCTCGACTTACAATCACAACTGAGCCCAGAATTTCCATTGCTAAGCGAGACAGTTGTTAAGTGAGTTTTGCCACATTTTATGACCTTTCTCGCCACAGTTGTTAAATGAATCACTGCCGTTGTTAGATTAGTAACATGGTTGTTAAATGAACCTGGCTTCTCCATTGAGTTTGCTTGTCAGAAAGTTGCACCTGACCTCAGGATACTGCAACCGTCACAAGTATGATTTTGATCATATGACCACGTGGCTCCTGCAGTGGTCATAAGTGTGAAAACAGGTCTTAAAGACACTTTTTTTCAGCACCATTGTAACTTCAAACGGTCACTAAACAAAGTATTGTAAATTGAGGACTATCTGTATTTATTCATTTCCCCAATAAATGGAATTGTAACAATTTACATCACAAGAAATTGCCTCCGCTTAAGAGATGCAACTTATTACACATGACATAGTACACAATCCAAGCCGAAACATTTACAGTGCAGACAATACAAATGCCATCCTGTATCTTTGTCCAAAAGCTTCTTTGTTCACCTCTGAGCAACTATGTGAACTACGTGAAAACTACTGAACTTGACTGAAGTAAGGAAACGTCTTCCTGGATCAAGTTATTTATTCATCAGCATAATTACAGCTAACAAAAATGTCTTCCCATCAGCAATACAACAAAATGGATCATCCAAAGGCAAGAGAAAGGTATCTTTATATCTGCGTCCATACACACACACACACACACAAACACGCAAACAAACACACATAAAGAAGGGACATAATATGAAAATATCTGCATTCAGAAATATTGCCTGCCTGACTCTCCCTGCCTAAAGAAGATGTGAGGCACATGTACATCCTCTGGTCACTCTGGTGCTCTATATTCTAGTGCAGAACAAAAGAAATGAGAAAACATTCCTCCATCATTAATTCACCATTCCTTTATCAACTCTTTTATCAGCAAAGCTGGTTGAGGAATCCTGGGAGTTGAAGTCCGCAAGTCTTAAAGTTGCCAAGGTTGGAGACCCCTGATTTAAATTACTGAAGGGGCCAAGTCCCTAACAGAACAAGTATGTTGAAGCAAAGGTAAATTCATACTCCACCAGCTCAAATGTCTCCTTCCCAATCATCCGGTACAGTTCTTCAACACCACTCAATTCAAAGTTCTTCTGTTCCGTTCAATTTAAAGTTAGAAGAGCAAGTTTCTACTATTCCAAATCCAAAACCTCAAAGGTCAACAATTTGAGTAGTATCTGATAGAGAGATACTCCCAACTACCCGTTTACCTCAGAGGGCAATTTCACTTTATTCTCTGGTTTGTATTCTTGTATCTTATAATTAATACCGAAAATAATAGGCGTTACATACCCTTAACCACTGTTTCTCTGTCAAAGCATCACTGTAGTCCACATCCCGACGCTGACGGGACCCTCTCCCAAATATTTTTTCCTCCTCCTCTTCACATGTAAGTCTTTCAACTTCAGCATCGTCTTTGATGATCCAAGATGGCAAATCGTCTTCCTCCATCAAGCGTGGTTTGCGTTTTGGGTTTCGAGCATCCTCCCTGCGCCTATCCAGGTCCATTCGCTGCGGAAGTAATAATATGATATTTAAGAAAGGTGATGGCAAAACAAACCCTTGCAGAATGTACTGGCTTTATATTTTTTCCTCAATAAAATTATCTGCCATGCATAGGTTAGCAAATGACCAACCTGGATTCTGCAACACCACCAAGAACTAGACATATTTTCTGAACAGGAAATGCAATTATACATACACTCTAAGAATAATATCTTAATTATAGTAAGCTATATACATCAGCAGTTCTAATGCTGGATTTTAGTCAAAATGCAAGTACCAAGAAACAAGAGGGATGACTGAGAAATAGATTTTTCAGAAGTACGAAGACACTTCAACAGCAAATTTCACTTATTTGTATATATTAATAGTTTTAAGCATCAATTCTTCCACAATAATCTTCTTTTAAAGTAATATCAAAACTAAGAGCTACTACAGTATTTGCTATCACCCAGGTGTCATAACACTGAGCTTTTCAGCAGTCTATTCTATAATCTGATTTCCAAGTAAATTAGGCTACAATTTGGTAGAACACCAATTGTACTTCTTCGCTTTCCTTTTCCTGATTCATCAATTTAGCTTATGCTCAATTTGGCAATAAATGAAAATTGGGAATTACTATTTAAAAAGAAATATGTTTAAACAAAAAAATCTCAAACCAATAATTTTTTAACCTGGTTTTTTTCCTATCACTTTCTTTCCATTTAATAGTAAATTAAACTAAAGTTAACTACAGTAAATTTTGTTCTTCCAGTTATGGGCAAGATAGAAGGATTTTGGGTGCATACATTTCTGCCTATGCACAAATTAGTGTTACATACTGACTACCTGAACACAATATGAAAAGCCATATGGATATATTCCATTCTAAACATTGTGAAATAATTATAGTCACAGAATTTCAGCCCAGACAATGAAATTATACTTTCAAGTCCTTGTGTATTTCCTACAGCAGATTTTACAGAGAATTTTGACTTCAATTCCTTTTAATCAGCAAAATAACCAGCACAGAGATCACACACTGCATACAAACTCTTAATGAGTGTCATTGTCATATGATGTAGACATAAATAAATTACAGAATGTTATTCTGCTACTGACATTTCTATAGCAACACCACAAATGATGAGCCTAGCTTTAAATGTTTTAATCACATCCCTTCCTGAAGAAATGTATGACAGTAATATCAATCACCCAGCCTAAGACATTGGTCAATTAAAGCTTGACATTTTCATTAATAATGAAGCTGAGAAACTCTTTGATTTGAAATAATGTTTAAAATATTTACAAAACACTCTATGATAATATTACACATATTATTATTTTTCTATTAAAGATAAGACTTTTTAACCCATGTATGTGCATGGATCACTGGGATTATATTACTTCCTAAAATTTTATCCAGTTCATTTTGTCCCTTCTACCATAACATTGGCCTTTTAAAAGGAAATAGAGGGGACTTTGGGGGCGGGGGTTGTCCGATTGCAAGAGTTCACAGTAGGATACATGAAAGAGGAGGGTATCTCCAATAATTTTTTGGGGAAAGAAGACTCTAGCTCAGTGATGGCGAACCTATGACACGCGTACCACAGGTGGCACAAGGAGCCATTTCTAAGGGGACGCAAGGTGTTGCCCTGTCGGCTAGCTGATTTTTGGGCTTGATTTTCTGCCATTTTTCACCCTCTGGAGGCTTTAAGAGTTTTCAGGGAAGCATCCGGAAGGTGAAAAACAGCCCAACGAGCAAACCGGACGTTTGGGAATGGACTTCCGGTTTGCCTGTAGGGCCGTTTTTCACCCTCAGGAGG
>JANHFT010003504.1:378614-393713 GCA_032467955.1 Pseudoxenodon macrops
AAACAAAATGGTTAGCCATCACTGCTCTAGCTTAATGTGAAAATGGGCCAAAACTCCCAGTATGGATACAGTCTGTGGTATTATTAGGCTATACAGGCTTCTATATACTTCCCAAGTCTATCTTTAATTAACCCTAAAAAGATTATTGGCTTTAGAGAAACATGAGTATGTTCTTGACTTCTGACTAAGTCATCAATCTTAAAGTATTTCCTGTATTTATAACTAATAAACAAATCCATAAACTTTAGGTCTCTAATCATATAGAGCCTTCATTTTTAAAAAGAATTTTTTACTACTGTTGATGGTCTAATGTTATTATTATGCTGGAACATTCTTTTAGTCTGCATGTTTTGAATAGTGCTGTATAAATTTAGTAAACAAAAAAGTACATATATAACAAACACTCTTCAAAGGAGTCTCATTGCTTCTCTACTGTTGCTCCCTCTTGTTTTCATTTCTTTTGATCAAGATCTGTCACTAAGAAGAAAGACTAAAAGGCAGCCAACAAACATTACAGGTGACGGAAGAGGGACCAGTTGGACTAGCAGCAAGTATCATAGCAGCCTCTTGTGGCACACATAGAGAAATGCATTTCAAGACTAATTATTAATCTAATAGAGAGATTACTGTTTTTTTAATCCAATAAATAGATGAGTTGTATTTCACTCAGGTTTTGTAGTAAGACATAAAAAGAAATTAGTTTAGTTTATGCTGCCTGATACATATTGAAAAATAGCATGGTCTATTCATTTGTTTCTTTTCAGCTTTGTTAATGGATAGGTCCAGAATTCAAAGAGGGATGAATAATAATTTTGCCAGTTAAAACGATGTTTCAATCTATTCTGTGTTGAAACGCTAGAAATGGCATCCACACTTATTATTTTAACATAAAGAAATTGTTATAAAGTTTGATTATGGAAAAGGACATCTTCGATAGGACATAAAGATGCAATTTGTTAGAGTGTCCTTTTGTTTCATACATTCCTATGTGTTAGGGATTTCACAATTTTCTACCTTAATGAATTCATCCCTAGGCTAAAAAGTGAGCTATAAAGGTTATCAAGGCAACAATTCTCTCCACAATTAGAAACATGCATCACTACCATGAAAAGGTCAAATTCCTCTTCACGTCGTGCAATCATCTGATTTAGAGTCTCATCATCAGGAACTTCATCTTCTTCCTAAAGATGGAAACAAAAAGGTTTACAATTTTGTTTTCTTTCATTCAATCATGTCTGATTCTCAAAGACTGACTGGATAAGCCTGTGCAGTTTTCTTGGCAAGGTTTGCAGAAGTGGTTTGCTATTGCCTCCTTCCTATGTTCGAGAGAAAGTGACAAGGTCATCCAGCTGGTTTTGTGCCTAAGATGGGACTAGAACTCACAGTCTCCCACTTTCTAGTCTGATGCCTTAACCATTACACCAAACTGACCTACTATTAGAAAAACCTATTAAAGAGAGTCTATTATATTAGAGAATATAAGCATGTGCATATACGGGTAGTCCTCAGGTTACAATGGCAATTGGGACTGGGACTGCTCTCGTTAAGTGATGTACAGGTAGTCCTTGACTTACAACCACAATTGAGTCCAATACTTCCATTGCTAAGTGAAACAGTTCTTAAGCAAATTTTGTACGACCTTTCCTGCCACAGATGTTAAGTGAATCCTTGCAGTTGTTAAGTTAGTACACAGCTGTTAAGTGAATCTGGTTATCCCCACTGACTCCGCTTGTCAGGAGGTGGCAAAAGGCGATCACGTGACCCAGGGACGCTACAACTGTCAAAAGTATCAGTCAGTTGTCAAGCGTCTGAATTTTGATCAAGTGACGATGGGGATGCTGCAATGCAAAGTGTAAAAAACGGTCATGTCACTTTTTTGTAACTTCAAACGGTCACTAAATGAACTGTCGTAAGTCGGGGACTACCTGTAGTCGTAAAGTACAATGTCATGTGACTGCTGGGGTAACTCCAAAATACACGGGTCAATAAGTGGGAAGTAGCCAGAGAACCACCTAAGGAGAATGGGGATGTTGCAGGCCTCTGAGGGAAGAGACTGTGCACAGGCTGGAGTCTGAAGGAGCGGCTGCGTGTGAGCGCAGGAAGGAGGGCACGGATAAGTGTGAGCCCAGGGAGGCTGAGGAAAGGAGGCTACGGTGAGAAGGAAGCCCAGGTGGTGGTGGGACATGCCAGACTTGCAACTTCCCTGCTGCCTTGCCCCACTGACTTGCGATAAGCCAGCAGGGAAAGTTGCAAATGTCAATCCCTTGACTGTGGGATGCTGCAATCATTCTAAGTCGCAGCTGGTTGCCAAATCGCAATCATATGACCGCAGGTGTGACCGGATGGCCAGAACTTCAAGGACCCATCATTAAGTACCATTCATTCAGCACCATTGCAAATTTGAATGGTCACTGAACAAGTGTTAAAGTGAGGGCTGCTTGTTTGTTTTACATCACAAATGGCCAACATTTTAAGGGTTTGGTGCAGTTTCGATTCAGTCACGTCTTTTGACTTCATGTTTTATTTACAGCTACGAAACAACCGTTGTAACAAGAATAAAGACTCAACTCATAGCTAAAATAAACCTCATCACCTTTAACCAGTGAGTCTCTTGAGAAATGACATATCTATGTTCCAAACATGTGTCACTTTCATAATCCATGAATTATATTTCACCCATCTCTTTCCGCAGTTTCTGTCAACGGTTAAAGTTAGAGCTATCATACCTGGGTTGCAAAAATATAAAATTGGAAGACTCCATTTGATAATGCCGTTAATCAGAAGAATTTTATTATTCAGCTTCTTAGCCATGAAACCTTGCCATAAGGTTTTAAGCAGAGTGAAAGGAACCTTGCAGAATGGCCTGCTCCCTTTCCCACACATTAGAGTTCAACTTGTAGCTCTTTAACAATTGGTGAACAATTCCCAGCAGGCTTAGCCACTTTCTACAGCTCTTTCTACAAGCTTGGATTAGTAGCATGGCTTAAGGGCAACTGCATCACTTGACAAGCCTCGGATTTCCTTCCACTCCGACGGTAGCTATCAGAGCAACAGCCACTTCTGGGTTTATAGGGGTCTGGAGCTTCTGCCAGTTCAGAGTCTACCCCTCCTGTTTCTGTTGGTAAAGCCTCACTTTTTTTTCTACTTCTGGTGCAGCTAATTGTGCTTCTTCAGCTCTGGCTAAGATTGATGGTCAGGGATGTTCCTGGGCATGATTCAATGTTCTCTTATGAACTAGAGACAAACTTGCGTCATCACGGCATCGTCACGTGACGTACTGTGACTTTCCCCCTCTTCGCTAAACTGGGCGTGGCTAGCGTGTGATGCATCCAGCCTGCGGGCTGCGAATTTGACACCCCTGAACTAGAGCATGAATCAGGAACTAAGTGAATAAGTGTAGGGATAGTGGAATTGGGAAGAGTAAGAATGCAAAGCACATCTATTTTTAACAGAGTTTTTTTGTGTAATACCTCATTTTCTTCTTCATGTTCCAATATGGCTTGGAGAAAAACTCTTCGTTCATGGCCTGAAGATTTTTGGTCAAACATGCCAGCCTGAATAACCTTCTGATCCACATTCAGTTTATACTTTGCAGCCGACAAGATTTTCTCCTCGACACTGTTCACTGTGCACAATCGCAAGACTCGAACCTCGTTCTGCTGCCCAATTCGATGAGCTCTGTCTTGTGCCTGCAAGTCCTGTAGAAAATACATTTGATGTACTTCTAATATTGGAGTCATTGGGCAAAGCAAAACATCATCATCAACGTTTTACATTCAGATAAGCACTATAGACGATAATCAATATTCCTAAATCTAGACCTTCTTATACATTAAGCTCTTCAAAGTTCCAATTAATGAATGCCTGGATCCATAATACAATTATTTAAAGGAAGATGAATGACTTATTATGCCAACGTCTCCCAACTGCCAGCCTAAATCACAATCTGATTGTGATATAATTACTTGAATGTTCTCCTATCATAACTGGTTTCCACTTGTTATTCAATTTGAATTTGAATTAATTTATGGCTAATGTAATACTCAACTATCAGCAGGAGAATATAGTTTGCCAATGGGGCATCCTAATCCATGGTCATTGTAAGAACTTAAAACGTAAGTTTCTCAGATCCTGAATTTGGAACTCTTCTTTATAAATGTCTATGGAGATTCTCAGTCATCCAGGTCATGGTTGTCGCAAAGGTGCTTTTTCACGAGGCAATTGGACTTTTTGGTTTTTCTTTGAAGATGTTTTGTTTCTTGGATAAGAAGTGAAACATCTTCAAAGAAAAACCAGAAAGTCCAGTTGCCTCTTGAAAAAGTACCCGTGGGGCCTCTTCTTCATAACTTCAATTTTCTTGCTATCAGAATGTTCTGCTTTCCCACCAGTCTGAGAAAATATGATGTTGAGTATATCATTAATAAAAATGTAAGCATTTAGCTCATTCTTTCACACTAATTTTGATCCATTACATATATGCCTGTTTATATAGCATTCCACAATAGTTTACATTCATATTGTAATTTGCATAACACCTTTAGGGATTTCAGTAAAAACTATTTATTAAGTAAATAAAATAAATAAACAGGAAAAATTAAGATATTTTTAAACAAGCATTTTAAAACTAAAAATCTCTGACAACGTTGATGGCCTAGCAGACTATTTAGAACAATTATAATATCAGCTTGCTTTCCTTTGAATAATTATTTCATCCCTGATTTTGAGGAAAAGCCACAGATGAAGCAATGTGACATTTTATGTGATCAGGAAGAGACATGAAGCTTTTTATTGGCTAATTTGTGGGTATTTAATCTCAAATTGGCTTCATATTTATAAAAATAGGATTAAAATGTTTAAAAATTCACCTCTAACAAATGGTATTAGTGATAGTCCTTGACTTATGACAGCGACTAGGACAGTGTTTTCCCTCACTAAGCAATGCAATAGTAAAACATGACTGCATTGCTTAGTGACATCAATGCCTGCAGTTTCAGTTATCCTAAGTGGTGGGAATCATAGCAACATTTTCCTTCAGAACCCGCAGCCAAATTGATAGTGGTTGGAAAAAGAAAACAAAGGGGATGAATCCAGAAAAACTTAAAATTTGGTGGGAAATGTCTCAGCATCTTTGATGTACTCTAACACATTACTATTCACAGAAAGCTTTGCTTTATTACCAATGATTTAAAACAACACAGAAGAACAATGAATCGTAAATTACCTGGTGAGGATTCCAATCACTGTCAAAAATTATAACAGTATCAGCTGCCTGAAGGTTCAAACCCAGACCTCCTGCTCTTGTGCTCAGCAGAAAAATAAAGTATTGGGAATTGGGCTCATTGAATTTCTTCAGCAGAGTTGCTCGATCTTCCGACTTTGTTGTTCCTTAAAAAACCAAACAAAAAAACCCCATTGTAAATAAAAAAAGAATTCAGGAATTCCTAGCCTGCAAATATCTGCTCATTATTCAGACTTTCAAACATCTGCAATATTGATCCCGGGATTTAGTTACAGTGGGGACTCACCCCTTTTATCTGCAATCCAGAATGAATTTGGAGGCAAGAATATATGTTTTTTGAATGTGCTAATCCAGGGTTGTCAAACTCACGGCCTGTGGGCTGGATGCATCACGCACTGGTCCCGGCCGGTTTAGCAAAGGAAAAAAAAAAATTCTGATGACGCCACCGTGACAATGCGGGTTTGACACCCCTGTACTAACCAATAGTTCTCCTCTTATGCTTTGCTTGGATAAAGCTTCAGGAACAACTATTTTTAAGATTGTTGGCATCTTAATTGAAGAATTATAATTGTTCTTGGTGAAGAAGCTGACTCTAGTGAATGTGTTAACTAATTTACATGAAGATAAAATCAGCGAAGTTCATTTCTAAGCCATCATATTTCAGAGCCAGTCTGAGGTAACGGTTAAAGTGTTGGTCTGGGGGTGAGGAGTGCCAGGGTCCAGTCTACTTTCAGCCTTAAAAACTTTGGTGACTTTGGACCAATCACTTTCTCACTCTAACCCATTTTACAGTGTTCTTTAGAGAAAAAGGAGGAGGAGAGAGCAGTATGGATGGTGCTTCAAGTTCATGAATGAAAGACTGGACATTAAAAGCATTTGATATTGCTGATTCTGGAATTATTTTAACAGATTAACAGAGTTGGAAGTGACCTTGTAGGTCATCTAGTCCAACCCATCCACCCCTACCCCGGCAGGAGACCCTACACCATTTCTGACAGATGGCAGTGCAATCTCTTCTTGAAAGCTTCCAGTAATGAAGCTCCCACAACTTCTGAAGGCAAGCTATTCCACTTGGTTGATTGCTCTATGTAATATTTACATATTGATTATTGATAACACCTCCCAATAACAAGTTTTCAAAAGTGGCTTATTTATTTACATATTCACTTTCAGCCATTTGTATGTCACCTCTGCTTATTGTTTGGGAAGCAACATTAAAGTGGATTACAATATTTTTTATGGTTGTTCGCAGAGTAAGCAAAGGCAAGTTACTCAGACGTTCTGCTCATAAGAAAGTGGAACATCTATTTGAAGCAAATCCAAGTGATGTCAAGTAAATCCTATTATTTACACAAATCCTGATGGTCCTGAAGAATAACCACACTGAGGAGCAGCTGTTCCCCTTCCCCAGAAGTGCCCGTAATCAGGAGTGAGTCAGATGGGTCAGGTAATGTTGGGCTAGGAGGACAAGACTGCTTTTGCCGTTCACATCTTTCCTCAAAGAGCTGACTTGATAGAATCCTCCTGTTCAATAATCCCGCTACCACCGATGTCAGCGGCAGTTTGTTTAACTCCCTTTTAGGGAAGAGTTCAATTTTATTTTTCTAACAGTTTTGTTTTGCTAAACATGTTTCTCAGAAATATGTTTTTTTCTTGAAAAAAACTTCACTTTCAGCCATTGACCAAATAGAGTGACAGTATTTCATTGAACAATATTTTATCTTTATGTATATTCATATAATCATAACACCCCCAAAAAAACTCTTTTGCCATGGAACTTTAAACCTTTTAATAAATTTCTCCCTTCAAACCTTTATTTAGTTAAGAATATCACCTCCTATGATGGAAATAAATGTTAATCAATGTTAATGACTAAGAAGGATCCAAACTGGATCAAGAATATGAAGGACATTTTAACTTGACAATACAGAAATGAATGTAAAAACTTCAGCGGAAATTTTAGATTTCTGCCACATTATTATTTTGAAAGACAGCCTTAAAATAATGAAAGGATGAAAGGAACATGATGTTTGAAGCATTTGTGACCTTAGTCTTGATTGTAAGATCCCTGAAAAGTATCTTAATATCATTTATAGGAAGCTAACAAGCTGAAACACCATTTCAGAAGCTGACAGCACGGTCTGTTTTACCATAATAATATAGTGTCAGCAAATAAAGAATGTTCTCAATCACTGAATGACAATAGCAATAAGTAATAAAAGTCAAAAATTGTAGACATGGCTTTCCCAGCCAAAATTTAGAGCCCTTGTTACAATAATACAAAATAGACCTTAGTTTATTAACAGCATATTAATTAATGAGAGGTATTCCTATTGCAATCTTTAAATGAACTCTAGATTCATCATGGACATTACCATCAAGTCGCAAGTAAGCGAAGTTTCGAAAGGCAAAGTAATCTTCCATAATAGTCATAAGGGATGTCATTTGACAGAAAAGAAGCACACGATGATTGGTGGCTCGCAACTTTGGTAGAATTCGATCAAGTAGCTCAAACTTCCCAGAAGCCCGATAAAGCTCAGCTCTGTGACAAAACAACAACAACAACACAAGAATTACTTTTATTTGTGTAGGTCTTTATTAACCCTCACTAATCTATCTTCCAAAATTAAACCCAAAATCCAGAAAAAGAAAAACCAAACAGACTAAATACAGTCCGGGAAGGAGGGAGGGAAGACTAGTTTTACAAGGAAAGATACCTTATGTATGGAAATGATCTTTTTAATATATAGTTTTTATTAACAATTTTTTTAACAAAATAAAAGCTGTAAGATAAAATAAATAGAATAAAGAAAAATAATTAATGATGAGAAAACAAAATAGTAAAGTGACATAAAGTAAAATAAAGATTATAAAGAAGCACTCTTCAATCTTCTTGACAGCAATTATAAATACATTTATACTCTATCCTCTCTCTCTTTTCAGGCTGCATCAAAATTTCATTCTTTTCTTAAGCTATCCGTTCCAATCTTCAAATCCATAAATCACATGTTTGTCTGAAAATCTTTTTCACCTAGTTGGTCTGGGGCTTCTAACAGAGGAAAACTTCAGAATTCCAATATTGAATTACCTCAGTGTCCAGTACAAAAAGAAGGAATGGCAATTTTCTATTTTGTTTGTTTATCCACAGACTTTCAAAGTGTTCAGAAGATTGTTTCTTCAACCTCTTCAACTGTTACCTTTTGGTATTTTTAGATTTTTCTGAGGACATATTTGACCCTCTATTTTCACGCTTTACACACAATATTTTATTTTTCTAAAATTTGTAGATATAAAAAGGGCCATTTTCTTTGTGTAATTTGAGCGTGACATGACAAACTAATTTAAGTTTATACTCTGCAGTTAATCTCACTTTACCGAAGTGATATATTTCTGAGTAAATATATCCATAATTAACTGAAGGACCATCCCTCCTGCTGTGAGGCTGCATAGGTCAGCAGAAGAAACCCTTCTGGAAATATTTCATAGCTCCAAGCTCTATCTAGCATGTGGGAGGGGGCTTCTCCTATGTGACCCCTAGACTATGGAATGTACTCCCCCGGGGTGTAGGTTTGTCTCCCTGCATGTCTCACAATTTAGGAAATGAGTGAAAATCCATCTCTTTCATCCAGCTTTGAAATGTGAATTGAACAGTATTTTGATTTTAATGATACCGATTTTAAGCTTCTCTTGGTTTTAATTGTATTATTCTATTTTTATGTTTTTTTTCATTTGTGTTGTTAGTTGCTGTAAACAGTTTTGAATGTTTAAAGTCAGAAACAGTGAATCAGTGCCTTAACGTTTTCCTTACTTTCAGGGAAAAGTGTGAAACATATGAAATCCACTGCAAACTAAGGGAATATAATAGAGGTCTAATGTGCAGCCATGCAAAATTGGGATTTGCTTCCACTTAACTAGTAGGTCACCCAGTATCTCCAAAACCAAAACTTTGTTGCTATTAATATTGCTTCTAAATATTTAATTGGCTAAGAGTTCTAATGATTTGTTTTCCCTTAAGCTGATTTGCATTTCACTTTTGTCTTATAACATAATTTTTTCTAATATATATGCTTCTTTTGGTATTTTGATCTTTTAATTGTAACATCAATAAATAATGCCAATAGCCCTGGGATTTATTTGGCACTTAACGGTACACAGTTTTTTACATTTTATTTACTTTATTAGTTTATTTATTTAAAGATTTACATGGCTGCCCATCTTAAACAACTGTGGGCGGTTCAATTTCTTTTATCAATATAATATTAATTTGGTGCTTTAGAAGTGCTTTATCATGCCCAGATCATGTCTTATTCTAATTTTTTATGCCAACGTATTTTCTGAATGGTTTATGTTTTAATTTGAAATAACCCGTTCTGTTAATACATTGGCCATAAATAAATGAAAAAAAAATTACCCATTGATAACACCACTGGAATAACCCAAATGTTCAGCAAAGGATTCCTGCAAAATGATAACAGTGAATTATTTAGCTTTTCCATATTAAAAGATCTCTAAAATCAATCAGAAGAAATGCTTTACAATGCAGAGGACCATGTACAAAACAGCCCTTCCAATAATTGAAACATCCACATCCTGTTCTAGGCTTCCACCTGGATACCCAACAAAAAACATGGACAGTAAATCAAAGGGACAATAAACACACAGGGACAATGGGAATCAACTTACAAAGCAGCAACATCAGCTGCAATAAAAAAAAAACCAGCTTCTGAAATGAACAGAGTTCTTGTATTTATTTCTCACATTGTGAAGTAGCATTTGAATTCTTTGCTTAGCTCTAGAAACGAACCATTTAAAATGCATAAATTCAGTTCCAATATTATTTAAAACAATGGATTTCAGAAGTTATATTTTTCTTAAAAGTATAAAGGCATACTTAAGTTACATAAACTAGCTGGCAAGCTACATGCAATTATTAAAGTGGTGGGTTAAATAAATAACCGGCAACTAATAGATTAAATCCCAAAGGTGCTTTTTCAAGAAGCAACTGGACTTTCTTTGTTCTTCCTTGAAGACCTTTCATTTCTCACCCAAGAAGCTTTTTCAGTTCTGTAATTGATTAAATGATTGCAACTAATCGTTTCCTTGGTAATCTATGAACAATTTTACAACATATGCATTAAGTGTATGATTCATAGAAAATAATGATTCATAACTGGAATTGTATTTGCTTGACTATGCATTTATTTACAATTATTTATTTATAACTTCTATTTCCGTGGCTGCCAACTACTAAAATGATTGTACTAATACAACTTTAAGCTACAATTGCTGGGTTGTCTCATATTACTGCAAGTGAATGTGTGGGAGACATGCAGATTTTTCACTTCTGCTCTTTTTTGGTTAGTTGTCAAGTTGTGTTTGATAACTGAACCTTGATTTCCAGTTCTTTACTCCCAAATGAGTCAAGGTTCAAAACAGGAATAAATCAAAACATATTGAATTACACATCCTAGCTTTCAGGGAAGCAAGAAGGAAACCAGAAGTCCCATTTGCAATTACTAGTTCATTATATACCTCTGTGCAAAGCAGGAACAAATCCAACCAGCAGCTCACCAACAGTCAGTTAGGATAAGCCAGCAATTCTTGCTCAGTGGAATTTGCAAGCACAATGGAGGTATTTTCATATTCATGTGATTAAAAAAAGATGTAAAATATTTCATGTCAGTCAGGATGACAAAAGTCTCTTGACTATATGAAAAAATCAGTCATTTGATGATAGGCAGGGAATTTAATTAGTCATCATCAAAAACAAATTTTCTGATGTCAAGTAATTCAGAAATTCCAACATTTAGTTGATCTATACTGAAGCTGTTTTCAAAAGATCTCACTGAAAGAATAGAAAAAATGATACTTCAAGTGAGAATAACAGTCGTGTGAATCCCTCTAGAATGAAATGATAAAATTAATTTACCTCAATATGTTGGAACATATATGGGTGATTGCATATTTTCCTCAGCTGCATAATGGTATTCATGAGTGTTTTGGCTCCACCTTTTCCCTGAAGTGACACAAAGGTAGTTATGAATTAATAAAATATGAAAAAACATTGTTCACTTAATATATGGCATATTTACCATATTACCATATTCACAGTATAGTATATGCTTGTTCTAATATATTATCTAGAGCAGTGATGGCTAACCTTTTTCAGCTCGGGTGCCAAAAGGGCATGTGCCCACACCCATAATGCAATGCACTACCCCGTGCATGAGCATGCTGCCCCTTCCCCCACGCATGTGCACAGGCATCACTGAAGCCTCCAAACTTCTGGTTGGCCCATTGTGCTGTTTTTCGCTCTCCCCAGGATTCAGGAAGCCTTCCTGAAGCCTGGGGAGGACGAAAAAGGCCTCCTCTGCCCTCTGGAAGGCTGACGCATGCACGCTGTAGCTGACATAGGGCAATGCCTCGCGTGTCCTCAGATATGGCTCTGTGTGCCACCTGTGGCACGCCGCTGTCACTGATCTAGAGCCTTTGAAAGAGGTGCTTTGTAACAAAAAAAAATTAGTACTAGAACACTTAACATAATTTTGTGATATTCCCAAATTGGTGAATTTTACAGATACTGTTATTTGTGACAGCAGCAGCCAGCTAAAAGGACCTTTTTATGAATCTTTTAAAGCAACTGTGTCTTCTTCCAAAATCCATGGCTGTTAGAATACATTCTAAAACATATTTTTCAGACAATTACTTAGGCTTGGTATTTTTTATCCAAATTCTAAAGTGCCTTTTGTAACTAGTCATCTATTTGTGTTCATTCACAGTGTTGGTTGCCCTCAGTTTAAAGCACAACAGATTCTTTCCTTTTTCTGTTTTAATCCACCATCTGTTTGCAACAATCTAGGTGTCATATATAATGAATTCTATTTTTTTTTAAAGTAATATTTGGTTTTTCCCTAGTTATACTCAAGAAGGCTCAAATCATTTATTTGTTAGAATTACTTTTTTTTGTATAGGGGACTTTTGTTCTAGAAAAGGCAAGATGCCAGGAGTCTTCTCACCTTCTTGTCTTTCTCTGAGCCATCAGTAAGGAGGATTCCTTTGGCTTGCATGTGGCGATACAGAATCTTCTGCAGGGCTGACATATCACACTTTATCACATATTCAACCTTGTACAAAAACAGACAATAGATATTAAATAATGCAGCTTTTTCAAAACTTTTTTAATAAATTTAAAAATGTATTAAAACAGGGGTGTCAAACTCGCATCGTCATGGCATCGTCACATGACATATTGCATTTTTTTCCCCTTTCGCCAAACCAGGCGTGGGTGTGGCCAGCATGTGACGCATCTGGCCCGCAGGTTTCACAGCCCTGTATTAAAATGTCTGCGCTATTTAATATAAAAAATTATATTTACGTAAGGATTTACAAAACAACCTATTCAAAATTATAAATAAGAACGCTAGCAAAACTAGATTATGCCGGTTTGTCAACAACTGACTTCGGGGGGAAAAAATAATACAGAAAAGGTTCATTCTTTTGCTACGTCACAAACATATTGCCTGATCTATCCTATCTGTTTTACTCTTACTTATTCCAAAGGTTAATTATTTATATTTTATTAAAAATGTATATTATTTTCTATATAGTCAATGGAATAGTGATTGATGATATTTGGAAGATTATTAATCCTTGAGATTAGTATAATCAATAGTACTATGCTATGCTATATTCACATACACTGCTAAAAGGGCAGCAGAAACGTTTGCTAGAAAATGTGTAATAATACAACTAAAGACGCATTGATTTTGCTGCGACTTTGAGGACCGGCTGCAAGTCTCCTCATTCCTCAGCCTCACAAATTCAGATGGTGACTGAACAAATGGCTGTTAACTGAGGAACTACCTATATTGTTTTTAAATGGGTGGATCTAGCTCTAAATTAGTTCCTATTTTACATTACTGATATTACTGATAGTTAGGAAAAGCAAGATTCACAACCAAGCTCGACCTTCTGAAGTTTCAGGCAGAGTTGAATAAGTGCTGACAGAGGTATGTTTTACATCATATGGCACCTGGATTTATTACTACAGATAATTCAACAGAGCTTCCTCTTCACAAACCTTTTCTGGTAACTGAGATTCAACCTCTTTCTTCAACCTTCTTAACAAGAAAGGTCTTAGCACTTTATGGAGACGCCGAATAATCAGAATAGTTTCCTCCTCATTTAAATCCACCTAAATGAAAAGATTAAAAGGGAAAAAAAAATAGGGGAAAAGCACTTTAAAAACAACACTTACATATATTTCATTATTTGCAATAGTACTACAAAATCAACTGTAACCATTGTAACCAATTCTACGTGGGACAAACATCATGTCAATTAAAAACCAGGATCCACGAACATCGGCTGACAGACAAATGCCACAATCCCAAATCCTTAATCTCTACCCACACCGACACCAAACGACACCAGTTCGATTGGAGCAACACAAAAACCATCAGCCACGCTACCACCCATCATGCTCCTAAGTTCATCGAAGCCTGGCACTCCACAAGCAATTCCACCAACAGATACATTGACCTACAACCAGCCTACGAACCCCTCAGTATCCAAATCAATTGTACAGCCAACCAGAGACAGCATCGACCCTAACCAATCCACGCAAGCCCCCCCCAAACAGTACTTCATCTCCCAATGACCTTCAAATAATGTAGCTTCCCCATCACAAGATTTTCACTGATGATTCACAGCTGACCAATCACAAGACCCTCACTTGACACACCCACACTGAAGCCCTTATAAATAGAAGAACACTGACGTCCTCTAAACTCTGCTGAAGATGTTACCTAGCCTGGTAATGCAACATTCAGAAACCAACCCACAAGCTCAGAGAATAAACCTTCACCCCCACCCTCATATTTCATTATTTTTCAATGCTAACAAACTCTTTAAGCCTTCTTATATATTAATACAACTTAGCAGATTAAGAGTGCATTAATTAGAAAGTTACAATACCAGTTGCTATAAAATAGACTGTCCATTTAATACAAGGTTTTACTATAGCATTTTTAAATAAATTGCCCAGTACCCTTTCTCCAGTCATGGCAAAAGGAGCATTGAACCATTGTTCAAAAGTGCTGCAACTCTTGAAAATTGTTGGGAGGAGAAAATTAAGGAGAGCCCAAAGTTCAGGTAATTTGTTCTGCAATGGCGTTCCAGTCAAGAGAATCCTTCTTGGTGCCACATAATGAGTATTTAGCACCTGAGTCAGCTTACAGTGATGGTTCTTCATTCGATGACCTTCATCTACAATCATATATTTCCACCGAATCTATGGAAATACAGAGATAATTGGTAGGAAACTATATTGAAGTTGTAACCTATGAAATCATTAAACATAACTGAAGCCTTCAAAACCCGTACTTCATTTCAAAGTGTGCAATAATGAGTACATATTTTGCACAATATTAACAAACAGCCACTAAAATTGGAGTGCATCAAATGTACCTCATAATGTCCACCTTCAAAGGGCATATTGGATTAATATAATCCTATATAATAGACAATAGTCAATAAAATTTAGACTGAATTGTGTGCTTTTACTTTATTCATTTATTTGTAAATTTCTAGGCCAGTGATGGCGAACCTATGGCACGTGTGTCACAGGTGGCATGCGGAGCCATTTCTAAGGGCACGTGAGGTGTTGCTGTCAGCCAGCTCATTTTTGGCCTTGATTTTCGGCTGTTTTTTGCCCTCCGGAGGCTTAAGGAGCTTTCAGGGAAGCCTCTGGACGGTGAAACATGGCCCAACGGGCAAACTGGAAGTCCCGTTGGGCCATGTTTCACCCTCTGGAGGCTTCAGGGAAGCCTCCTGAAATCTCTGGAGGTCGAAAACGGCCC
>JANHFT010003506.1:0-28442 GCA_032467955.1 Pseudoxenodon macrops
AAGCCAAACTGCTTGTTAGAGAGTAGGTTGTTTGTCTCTAAGTAGAGGGTAATAGATTGGTTTATGATTGATTCCATGACTTTGCAGGTGACACAGCATATGAGATTTGTCTGTAATTTTCAACTAGGTTGGGGTCACCCTTTTTGAAGATAGGGGTGACTGTGGCTAGTGACCATAAGCTAGGCAAGGAGCTGGTTCTGAAGGATATTTCATAGATTATGCTAAGAGGTTCTGCTATGCTGGTTGAGAGCTTTTTAAAGAAGTAAGCACATAATCCATAAGGGCCAATAGATAGAGATGGTTTTAGGTTGTTCAGTGCCTTTTCAATGGCATCATCTGTAAAATTGACATGTAGTAGATCATTGTAATTAGTTATGGTATGATTGGGAAATTTGGAGCATGAGCTGTTGCTGTTTACAAAGACTGAACCAAATAATGTGTTGAAGAGGTTGACCTTAACGGTTTCATCATAACTGTCTTTACCATTTGGCCCTTTTAGTGGTGGAATGTTTCTTGAGTCTTTAAGTTTCTTGTTTACAAAATTATAGAAGGCCTGGGTGGATTTCGTGCATAGTAGGTTTTCCTCTTGTTTGCTGTGATAACTGATGCATTCTGACTTTATCTGTCAGCATAAGGTTTTGTAGCAACTTTTGAAGTTAGCTATGTAGCCAGTTTTGTTTTTGCGCCAAAGAGGTTATTAGTGGTATGTATAGTTAGATGATTCTTTTGACTTCATGGGGGGGAAATTATAATGGTATTCGGCAGCCAGTGAACAGAGTTTGCCAATCAAGAGATCAGAGGTCGTCAGTTTTGAGATCATAGTTGACTTTTCCAAAGTTATACTTTGGGATTCTGTCATTATGATCGTCTTTGTAAGGACATTCATTGAGACAAAAGTCAATCATGCTGTGGTCACTGTTGGAAAAGGGTTCATCTATTTGTAGACCATAGATTGAGTTTAAACTATTGCAGAAGATGAGATCAAGGCAATTGTTGAGTCTAGTGTTGTTTGTAACTAATTGATCCAATCCCAGATTAGTAATGGCCTTGTACATGGTTGTATGTATTGGTTCTGTTGTACATTCATTTAGGGTCCAATTAATAAGAGTAAGTTGAGGTCACCAAGAAAGATAAGAGGATGTGGGCAAGAGGTTGTCTATGTTAGTAGTAAAGCTAGTTTGTTCGCTTGTACAAGGTTGTAATCAGGGTCTCTGTAACAAAGTAAGAAGCGGAATGTGGTGTTTAGGGACAATAATTGCAAGCAAATATTGTTATAAAGGTATATCACTTCCAGTATAGTAATTTGTATGTGTGGGTGCCATCATTGGAGGTACCACATATTTGAAAAGTGTTGTTGTTTAGTTGCTAAGTCATATCTAACTCTTTGTGACTCCATGAACCGTAACATGCCAGCCCCCCCTGTTCTCCACTATCTCCCAGAGTTTGCCCAAATTCATGTTCATTGAGTTGATAACACTATCTCTTCCTCTACTGTCCCCTTCTCCTTTGCTTTCAATTTTTCCCAACAACTGAAATGTATAATGTAATAATCAACATGTTTAGAGCAACAAGTGCAAACTTCGGCATTCTGAAATTTTCACCTATCCATTCTAAGAAGCAAGCTGGTGAATCGTAGTATTGCAGTTACAAGCTTGAAAGCCCACCTCACGTGCTTCCTTGTCTCTTCCACCTTGTTAGCAGAAACTCGTCAAAATAAGCAACTATGCTTAATTCACATAATTAAAATTGCAGGATCTGCATTTTGCTTGTTTGTTACCTTGTTTCCTGCCCAAAAAAAAAGCACAGGCAAATGCAGTTCCTACAGAGACTGTGAAGGACCTCCTGCGATTGGAAACTCTGCTGGGTGTTTCCATTGCATTTAAGGTCCTGCTGTGCTTAACATTGTCCCTGAAGCTGTACATAGAAGAGAAGCCACAGGCAAAGCAAAGGAGGGGAGATGCTTCTCTTTCATACATTATTTTCAATGCACAATACTATAATGAATCAGAATGCTTATTCTTCACAGATGCATTTAATTCTATCACCATTTTCCCCCCCAACTAAGAATGCTTACTGTTAAGAAATGCCAAAAACTGGGGGGGAAACACTTTCCTGATTAACTGATATTTTTAAGCCACTCAGAGTATACTTTAATAAGGGCCAGAAGAAATACCTGGGGGGGGATTTAAAAAGGAGGGTGGAGAAAGCTACTTCAGAAGAAACCCTCCCTAGTTTTCGGAATAGAAGTACATATGGGACAGGAGGGGTATTGTCACACTTGCAAGATATTGTTAATGTAACCTTAGAGTAAGGATAGAGTTAGTATCAGAATGTTTCATCTGACTGGGAATCTTAAAACATAAATCTAATATTTATGGGATGCTTTCTGCATTTATTAGGAGTTTGGTATAGCCTCTGAGCAGACTTACTCATCTCCCCATACATACCCACAACCGTCTTTCTCTTCTGTATTCGTGTGACATTCTACTGTTTTCTCAATCTTCCAGCTTTCCTTTCTCCGTATCCTCCGTATCTCTACTCTTTGCCATTTTTGTCTTCACCTCCTTTCCTCTGCCTAGCTGTCATACCATTTTCCAGATTTGTCTCCCCAACTGCCTACCCACTTTCTTGTCACTCTCCCCATCACCCCATCACCCCGTCATTGCTCCAATTGTTTACTGCTGTTGCAGAAGATAATCAGCAACAAAGGCAGGGTGCAGGATGAGTATAGTTTAAAATATGAATGTGCATATTAATGTTAACAGGGTAACATTACCATGTTAGTGAGTAGAAGTATGAATATTTATGTGAATCGATTTAGTTTTGACTGGAGAGACCCAGGTTGAATCTCTACTTGACCATGGAAGTCACTATCTCGTTGTGGGGATAATATGAGGGAAGATACTCCACCCCACTTCCGTTAGTTGTCAGAGAAAGGACAACCTAAGAAAGCAACATTATTTTCTCATCCATTCTTTATAGAAAGATCTGAAATTGTAGGCTATTAATTGTAGGTAACTAGATAGAGCAAAAATAGTCAGAACTTCAGCTACAGAATACACAAGAACCGCCAAATCCCAAGGGTGACATTCTGCTGGTTCAAAATGAACACTAATTTCCTGAGCCTTGTGTCCAACTTTCACTTTCTTTCAAAGCTCACTTTGCATTCCGTGCACGAATAAAGAAATGGAAAACCTCAGCAGGGGCAGAGATTAAGGGAAAGATTTCTGCTGATGTTTTGTGGTAGCAATTACTACATAACTCCATTTACCCTTTAATAAAGCAGCATATTAGCCCTAAGCAGATTAAAAAGAGGACAAGAGAGGGCTGAGGTGAGAGGCTTGCATGAAGTCCCCTCATTTCTAGCATTTTTTAAAAATGAAGGTCTCCTATGCTCTGTAATAGGCATAGCTTGATTTAAAAAAATGTTAAATGACCCTTCTCAGTTTGAGCTGTCATAGTCGCTAGTTCCTCATTACCTCCACAAACCACTTATGAAACCTCTAATTCCTTGCTATGACCAACAAAAATACTGACATAACAGTGGAATCTGAGTTGGGAAGGAAACATTTGAAATAGAAATAGAAACACCCACAACAACCGGTAATAAGACCCTATATCTAGGCTGTCCATGTGGTTGTGGGTAAAGTAAGCTCATTCTACATTCCACCTACCTGGGTTTGATCATAGCCATATTTAAACTAATGATTCAATTCATATTTCCTAATCTGGGCTTCTCCAGATGAAAAGGATCAAATCCCCATAATTCTTTCCATGGCCATTGAACATTCTGCTTGATGTGCTAAATGTTGTACTGCTGGGAAAAATTATTATTATTATTATTATTACTTTTATTCATTGAACATGAAACTCAGTCAACTGAACATTCAAAAATGCATCACAAATACCATTGACTGGTGCTAATGGTTGATACAGGTTGCTTCCAGCGTCCTAGGTATCAATCTACTACTACTACTATTATTTCTTTTATTCATTAAACATAAAACTCAGTCAGCTGAATATTATTATTAGTAGTAGTAGTAGTATTTACTCCAGGATGAAGCCATTGACAGTTGTAGTCTGTAATCTACCACATTGCAGCTATTAGCTGCATGCTTTTTTCTCTCTTTTTTCTTCACCTCCCAGTGTAGCCTGAGAGAGACTGACGGTCTCGAAGTCACCCAGCTGGTTTCTTTGCTTAAGAGAATTAGACTCTGCTCTCCCACGTCCTAGTCCAGTTATCTTAACCACAATTCCTCCCTGGCTGTGTTAATACAGGGACGGCGTCATTGTAAATACAGAAGCCTTTGTTTCGGTATTATCTTTCCTTTTTCAAGAGTCCACGTAAATCCCGAAACTGTGCACCCTGAACACGAGAAGAAATCCCGCAGACTTAAACGTTCCTGAAGGAAGGAAGAAAGGAGGGAGGGAGGAGGAGGGAAAGAAAGAAAGAAAGAAAGAAAGAAGCGTGAGGCAATCCATTCATCGGTGCTCGACTAGATTTTCCCGGGAGCCTCTCCAGGCTGTCGCCTCCTATCGACAAAGCGGGGCGCGATTAATTCTCCCTTCCTGGGCTCGTCATTCTTTCTCGCCCAACCAACGCAAGGCCGCTGCATCATCTATCCCAATCCGGCGTACGAAAGCAATATTATTTTCCCCCTCCTTTTCCTTTCGATCGATGAGCGCGGTAATCGACTGGCTTCCCTGGGCTTCCATTTTGCTGGGGACGACAGATGCCGGAAAGCTGGTGGTAAGGATACCGGGTGCTTTTCTTTTTTTTTCTTCCTTTTCATTCCCCAAACGGGGCTCCCTTTTCTCTTCTTCTCGACTCCCTTCAGCCTCACTCCTCCTTGTCTTGCCAGGCTGCGAAATGTCCCTCTTTATAAACTATCGCCGCCCTAAGAAACTGCTGTACCTCATTAGGGACTAGCCACTTGTGTTCCCAACCTCGGTCCCACCCGGAATTCTCAAATGAGCTCTTCCTCTATAAACTGGGGGCCCGATTCACTCGAACCGTCTGGCCAAGCGAGCGAAGCCTTGTCTTTTCCCGGAGTAACTTCTGGGAGGGGGAATCACTTGTGTGGAGTATGGGTTCGCCGGAGGTTTAGGGAGCGCCTCGCCTAAGAAGAGTAAAAGATCCCGAGACGGTCTCCTTTTTCGGGAGGCAGATCCGCGGGCAGCCCCGCACTTTTCTTCGGAAGCCTAGAAAAAAAGCCCCGCCTCGGAGATGGCTACTGGGAGAGACTCGGGGGCTGTGGATTATGGGAGTTGCCGCCCTGCAGACTCCGGAGGATAGCAGGTCGAGGAGGCTTTTCTAAACCAGAGTTGTCCAACCTTGGCGAGTTTTTAAGACTTTTGTGGACTTCAACTCCCAGAATTCCCCAGCCCTGGGAGTTGGAAGTTCACCTGTATCTGCTTCAATCTAAATACTTGACTTCAGCGTAGCTTCTGCTGGAGGAATTCTGGGAGTTGAAGTCCGCAGTCGCCAAGGTTGGGCGCTCCTGTTTCTAGGCGATGCGCGGGACAGCCGCGTCACAGAGTTGTGCGGGAGGATGTAACGCGGGGGGGGGGTCTGCGCAGGCGCCTCCCGCCCCTCCTCGGCATGGAACCTTTGGGACTTCGCGGGAGTTTTAGTCTCCAATGGGGGCCGCCTGTTTGCAACTCCTAACGCCGATGGAAGTCTTGCTCCGTCCCCGAGTATGTCTCGGCGATGCGTTAGGTGAGCTCACGTCTGCTTTACATCTGCCTCTCTCACAAAGGTGTCCAGGAAAGGTCGGCTTTGCTATAGGAAAACCCGTTTGGGGGATTGGGGTTTAATGGGGATGGCACCCACCCACCCCCCACCCCCACTAAATGCAGGGGACCTTTGATGGGCTGATGATGGGACCTCAAGTCGGTGTCGGCTTTTAACAACTACACAGATAGTTTTTCTAGATGGCTTTTGTCTCCAACCTGGTTGTCCCAAAGGTGCCTTTTCCAAAAGGTAACTGGGGGTTTCTTTGCCTTCCTTCCAAAAGTCCAATTGCCTTTTGGAAAAAAAAAAAGTTTTCTTTTTCTTTTGAAAATGTTTCGCTTCTCATCCAAGGAGCTTCTTTGAGAGATTCCACCCGTCAGTTAGAATTAAGCTTCAGTTTTGGAAAAAGCATCTTTGGGACAACCATGACCTGGATGATTGAGAATCTCCATAGACCTCTGACCTAGTCCTTCACCTCTTCCAACTTGTTGCTACTGTAATGAAGATCATCCATCTTAATGTTAGCCATCCTCTTCTCTTTCCTTCCATCTTTCCAAACAGAGGGCTTAGAGCTTTCTCCAGGGAGCTGGGTCTTGGCATGCTGTGTGCTAAGAAAAAAAAACACACACACACACCTGATTGTGAATGCAACACATTATTAAAAGGAGCTATTGAGACTTATCTGCTTCTAAATATTTTATTTATTAAATATGTATGCTGCCCATCTCTCTACCAAATGACTCAGGGCAATTTAAGTATATTAAGGCATTTTGGACCATTCTAGTCCATTTGATATTATTAACTTTCTCTTGGGAGTCCTTTCTTCAACCTGGTGATTAATTTGAGCTCTTCTGGGGTATATGTGGAAGACTCAGACTGGGAAAGGCCATAGTAAGAGGAGAAAACGATAAATACAGGTAAAGGATGAATCACTTCCCATGAGATGGGTGACTATATAGTACATTTGATTAATAAACAAAAATAAATTTGAAAAGAGGATAAAAACTATGAAGGAACCTTATTTGACTATCCTAGATGACCTCTTTCTCAATAATTATATACATCATCACTCACAAATTGCCAACTTAAAATGTTTAACCAGATATTATAAAGCCTGAAACCTGTTCTCAGAATAATACATGTGCTAATGTTGAAAAGAAAGAACAAAACAGCCATCATCTTATTTGTTAAATGTTCAAGGGAATAATGTAATATCTCACAACTTGGAATTGTATTCTGCCCTATTAGATCCAAATGAGATCTTAATGTGCCTGCTTCACTATTATAATAGTAAACTGAACCTCATGCTGATGAAGGCTGTTCAGATTTAATCATCTTTCAATGGAATAACTTATTTTTAATATATAATACTCTCCATGATTACTAAATTGCATTTCAGGCCCACTCTTCTATATACGTCTCTGTTTCAGAGTTTCTTTAAACGAAGAAAAGCATGGAAATGGCAACTGTAAGTAGTATAATTAATTTTTATTATACCAGATAGGTATACCTGTATGTAAGGATTTTTAAAAAAAAAGTCTTGTGAGATCAATAAATGAAGACACAATACAAAGTTGTTATATATATAGGATTGGAATTAGTATGTTTTTAACATACCTATTATAAAAATGTCACACATTGTTTTTGATTCAGATCTCTCAAGCATAATAAGAAAGCAGTGTGTAAAATTGTTAATATTGTTTTTCTTCATGATGCATCTACAAATAATTACCATCCTCTGTATTAATATAGCTGCTCACTCTTGATGACAGGGGAAACAAGTCTTGCTTTACTACAGCTTTTTTTTGCCCTTTGTTTAAAAAAACCTTTATTATTTTATGTGGCAATCAAAAGCATAGGTTGTGTTGTAATCTTCCACCCACATGTTTTAATTAAGAAATAAAACTTGACTAAAGTTCCATTGACAAATGTATAAATAGAAATAATAAGATCAGAACTTTAGTTGATTGTCAGGCAAATGATCAATATTTGTCATTGCAGTAAACTACGCTGAGGTGGTACCAGTCACCTGAGCCTTATTGATTCAGTTCATGTTCAGATTAAAGAAGAAAAACAAGATGTGTTTCCATTAGTTTGTATCCTAATAATTTTCTGGCCTTGTTCTTATCAGACTTTTGAGTTTAGGAATATGTTTGATCAAGGTATGCAGGAGGCTGGGGTGAACTTTCTGCCAGTATAAAGAATGGTGGAACACTATAATCAACTTATAAAGTGGCCTGCCAGTTTAGTAATAAAAATGTGCTGTCTCCAGATAAACCAGTTTAACTAACTTGTCACCTATCCCTATTTAATAGCTTTGCCAGAGGAAGAACTGGCATAATGCATGCATACATATTTTATTTTTTATTATCCTTTGTTTGCAGATAATTCTATCGTTTTCATGTACAGGTATTCCATGCTTAACAATGGCCTTGTACAGCAACCATTCACAGTTATGACGGTGATTAAAAATAACTTTACCATCACTCCTCACTTTTATTACTTTTACAACTCTGTAAAGCAAAGGAAAGCTAAAGTAACATCATAAGGACCATCGCTGTTTCACTTGGCAACCATTTCACTTATATGACCCAGTTGCCAGTTCCATTTATGGTTGCTAAACAAGGACTACCTATATGTCCTTAAATATAATCTTAGTATATACTTAGATGTACTAACTGTTTGGTAAATCTTGTGTAAAACTCCACATCAAAACTGTTGGTTTTGATTAATACATTTCCAGTATTTTCTTTAATTGCTAATACAAGAAACTAGCAAGCAAAATTCAAGGATGATGAATCCTTGTTGTAACAATTTGGAGAGAAGAGATGTCCCTCCTTCCCAAAGGTTTGTTAAATCTGAGAAGTATGTCATTGCGTTCATTTCCATCATATGTGTAATGATCTCCCTCATCCAGAGTACTAGAGATATGGTGGACTCATGTGTTACTTCAGTGGAGTAGCCAGGAGGAAGTTTCCTCCATTGCCTCTCTAATCCACTGGCAGACAATTCAATCATGACCTCATCGTAGCATGTTCCACGCCTGAACCAGCTGTTGTGGAACAATACTGTATGTGCTAAGTCATAGTTTTCATACACAACCTGTGCTGCCTTCAATTTTCTTTGTGTCCCCTTTAGGTACTTTGTAACAGATCTAGACTGGTGACATACCTGCCAGGATTTTATTCTTTGGTTAGAAGGGTTATAACTCCCAAGACTTTTTCCACAGCAGGATCCTCTGGCTCAGATGAGCCTTCTGTTGCTGCTGCACCTCCTGACATATGTAAGGAAAATTCCAAATTTTCTCACATTAATGATCGTTAAAGCCATCTCTTTATAGAAAAAAAAATTTTTCCCATTCCATCATGTCTGTTCCTCAGAAACCACCTGCAGTTTTCTTAGCAAGATGGGGTGTTTTTTTTAGATGTGGTTTGCCATTGCCTCCTTCCTAAGATCGAGAGAAAGTGACTGGACCAAGGTCATCCAGGTGGTTTTTTGCCCAAGGAGAGACTCGAATTCATGGTCTTCTGATTTCTAGCCTAATGCCTTAACCACTACACCAAACTGGCATCATATATATATTTTACGTCATCTGTGTCTTTTGGTACTTTTAGCCTAACTTCAAGCATTTACTCAGAACTAACCTCCACTGAGATCAGCGGGACACACTTTTTCAGCTTCTATTGAAGTACCGTCTGTACGCTTCCACTTTTAAGCAGCAACTTTCAAAAAGCAATGTCCTTTACTGCTGAAAACAGATTCTGTATGCTTTACAGTGACACAAGCTTAATTTTTCTTAGGTCCAAAAACTGTGTGGCCAGATGAAGTGATGGGACCTTTTGGCCCCCAGGACCAAAGATTTCAGCTACCTGGTAATATAGGTTTTGACTGTCACCTAAGTGGGACGGCACTTCAGAAGACGAGACAAGTACATAAAAAAATACCTGATCTATTAATGGAACCCTTGGCAAGTGAAAGGCATGAGTTTGTGATGGCCCAGTACGTCAATGAGTTCCAGGTAAGTGTACAAGTCTCCTGGGAAGGTGAGATTCAAATCTAAATGTGAAATGTGAAATGTGTTCACTGCTTCCTTTGGTGGATGGCACAAGAAGCCCTAGATGCATCTTTAAAATAGAGTTCAACTTGCACAGTAATTTATCATCCACATGGCAATTGCTAGACCAGACATTCCTCGCTGAGTTCACATACAAGTCAAGAAGTTACTTTCTAGTGGATTCACTTTGATCACAATTTATCATTTGGACGTTTTTCAGCCTTCTCATTTTCTAAATGTGTCTCATTGGCTAAAATCTAATTTTCTGAATAATGGATACTTACCTGTTCACCAACGCCAACAGAAGTCATGATGACCATGTTGTCTACTAGAGGGAATGGGGACAGGAAGCCAAAATCCGTATTAGTAATTATGCGTAGCAATAAATGTAACAATTATAAAGCAAAAAGAATATGCAGACGAGTTTTTCTGATAGAAAATAATATTTGTAGATTGTTCTAAACCTTATTGAGAAAAAAAATCTGAACAGATGATTGATAGACTCCATTTTAGAATATACAGTATATACTCTGACTGTCAAGACCAAAACTAATCCCATCCTTCGGGAGATATAAGTGCCTTAGTTGATTTAAAATAAATAAATCAGCTGACAGTCATTACTATGCTGGTATTCTAGATGTTCCCACCAGTTTCTTTCTGCTATATAAAACTGCAGCCTAGATCTAGATCTTAATCAAAATGGAAAAGTTTTGCAATATATACTTTGCTCATTAAGCATGACATAAGACATACAGTATGCATAATCAGAATTGGCTACAGTGAGAGCTGGGTTTGGAAAGAGAAGGGATTATTTTTCTGTCCTCCCCATTTTGGAGATATGTTGCGAGAACACCACCTAAATCAAGTCAACATACTTGTAGATCACCAGTTGTTTCCAAATTGTATACTTTGAGAGAATACCTGCCCTTTGGTAGCTTCAATATACTGGGGAGGATTTAAAATATTTGCCCTAGTTTATTTTGATTTTTGTCATCATCTGTTGGTTTTCATTGCTGTACAGTGATACCTTGGTACTCAACTGCTTTGAAATTAATCAGATTTGGTGCTCAACATATTCTGACATGAAAATTTTATCCCAGTAGCCGTTATTTGTTTGGTACTCAGGGCACAAACTAGAACTTGTCATTGGCTACATTGTGACTCACTATCTTATTCCTTATTCCTTATGGGAAAAGTTTGTTTGGTATTCAACATTTTTGGTACTCATCATATCTCTTAGAAGCAATTAATGATAAATGCCGAGGTACCGTTGTACCACCAAAAATTTTACTAAATCTATTCTACCAAAAATTAGTGATTATGCTAAAATAATAATTATCTGTACATTATAAGAAAAGTTGTAGTAATGGACAAAGAACCTTTTTTTTAGTATTCTTCCTTTCGCTGGGAAATGCATCAGAAGTCTTTGAAGCAGAATTTGAAAAATCAGTATTAAACAGTCACACGAAACCATCATTCCAAGAGCAACAACGTCTTTATGGTGGGTTTTTTTAAATGCTTAATGCGTTTTATGGGTTAGTGTTTATTTGCTGCTGCAGTCTTGGAGTCTGGACAGTTAAGAAAAATAAATTACAAAATCATGAAAGCATAAAAATCATAAAAAATGGAAACTGTGCAGATGGACTGTCACTGGTATGTTACTGCAGTGCCTTGAAGCCTGAGAAGAATTCAAATGTACTTCACATGCCTAGGAGTTAAATAATGTATTTTTTTGCAGAACCTTAGAATTCCAACAACTGGAATAAAAGACTAAAATAAACCTAAAATTTTCTAATCAATAGCATGCATTAGGTTCAAATTTATCTTTTTTTTCTTCAGGGTAATAATGCTGTTCATAAACAAGACATTGCCGACGCCAAAAGTTACTTTGAAACTGCCAAAGTAGAATGTGTGATACAAACCTGCCCAGAATTGTTGCGTAAAGGTATGGGTTTCCCGTATACACACACACATCCTTCCACAATGTTAATTATTTTTTTAAAGTGTGTAAAATTTTAGCTGGAAGAAAAAACATGCACAGACTGACAGTTTAAGTAACATTTTGCATCTTGCATAGTAACTTGGTTAATTTTCTTGGGGTTTTAGTACATTCAAATTAACTTCCTTTTGCCTTCTTTTTAATCCTAGACCAGTTTTCTATATGAGCAAAGTATTTAGTGCACCTGTTAAAAGAATAGGCCTTTAGGGAGCAAATGTCTCTTCCTCTTGGTTGGTAGAGGCTGACTACAGCTAATCCTCAATTTATGACGGGTTGCTTAGCAACCAAAGTTACAACCGAACCTCTCCCCTCCCCCCCCCAAAAAAAAGCTAATTAAGATGGTTACACACATATACACTGTATAGTCACATAACCACATTTTGGGCACTTGGCAAATAGTATAGAAATATGCCCATGGAAAAGTTATTTAAAATATGTATCTCTTTATTTTTTTGTAGATTTTGAGTCAATGTTTCCAGATGTTGTTTCCAATAATATAACAGTACTAACGGTAACGCAGAAAACTGTAAACGATATGACTGGGTGGAGTGAAGAGGTAGAAAATGAGCGAGAAGGCCTCATTGAAAACGTAAGTCACATTGGCTTAGGATGATCAGGTGTAATTACTTTCCACACTTTGTGTGTGTGTGTTTTTATATGTGAGTGCCCAAATATATGCATACATTCCTAATTCAGTGTACTCTAAGAAAGTAAAGCATTATTTACAAAATGTAAAGCATATTTGAAAGGACAGAGATTTTATTAAATTGTAGAAGTCAAAAAAAAGTACCATTGTCCACAGTCATCAAAAATCAAATTCAATTTTGAAGAGGCATATTTTTTAAAACTGTTAACCAGCCTCCTTTACACACACACATGTATATACACATACATACATACACGCACGCACACACCTCTGTACCCTACACCTATATCTACACATAATTGTTAACTTTATATTAATTATGTCACTATAATTTTTCACAAGAAAGTACTAATCTTAAATTTTTTATGAATACTCATTTTTAGCATGACATAATGACATTCTAATGCTTTTCATTCTATATAGTAAATTACGTGTTTCATCTGAAAGCTTGTTGGTACTTGCTTAAATAAAAAACTACATTTAGCTCTGTCCATGTGCAAAATTGCCACTAGAGGTCATTCCTTTTCCGGGCTCCCTTTTAACCACTTTGGCTTTAAGCAGTCGGTAATTAAGTTCCAACAGATGTCAGTATTTACTGCTGGTATTCTCCATAAAATGTTATCTACTGAACATGTCTAGTTATAAGAAAAGTTCACATTTTGAGGATGTTGTTTTCCATTTCTGAATAATTGTAACGAAATAATAGCTTGTAGTTAACAGCTCGAAATAGATGCTTTAATTTCAATTTAAAGCATTTGGAGTTGATTTCTGGCTTCTAGATAATGGATTCAGAAGAGCGGCTCACTTAGGAGGAGAATTCCTGTCTGAATGAGTTGCATAGCTTTAGTGATTCCACATGAGCAAAGCCAGAACACTTTACTGTATAACTTATATTTTGAAAATTGATGAATTAAATATTATTAAAATGAACCGAGAGAGTTAAAGTTAAAATACTGCATATATGTAGCTTGCATATGTCTTTGTTGAAAACTACTGTTTTTCAACTTGTGTAAGTATTGAGTACAAGTCTTTTTTTTTCATAGTAGTATAATCTAACTTTAGATTTAATCTTCATAGTAATTATAAGAATAATAAAAGCAACTTGGCAAACTGTATGCTCAATTACTGCTTAAAACTCTTCTTCAACTTCCTTTGAATATACATAGTTTGTATATTGGCTAGGTAACACACAGTTACAGTGTGCTGGGGACAATAACTATAGATTGCTCCTTCTATAGTTCTATGATAAATTTCTAGCCATCATCATGCTTGAAACAATTCAGAATTCTTGATAATTTTATTGGTTGTAAGTAGTATGATAAATCCAGGAAGAATAGGTAGGAAAGGTAAGTAGAACCCACCCCTGCCCGTGAAGTATTAACTCTTAATTGACTAGCACCAAGACGTCCTTATAGACTTTACGTGATCCCGATATAGCTTCATAGTATTAATCCTGTTAGTAAAGTTATTCAAGTCGATCAGCTGAAATTCTGAGCATTTGCTCTTTGATTTTGAAGTGAATTTGTGCATGATGGTGAAAGTCTATTTTGCATTTTTCTGTTTTCTCTCTTCTTAGTTTATCAACGGTGCTAAGGAAATTTGCTACGCTTTGTGTTCTGAAGGCTACTGGGCAGACTTTATTGATCCGACATCAGGATTAGCAGTAAGTATTTATGTTAAAATGTAGTAAGGAGATGAGTATCATGCTCAGACTTAGGGAAACTAGCAGTAGAGTATAAATCCTCCATCAGTTATTTGTTCTTGCTGGTTGCCATTAAATTGCTTTTGTTTAATAAGTATTGGCATGGTATTTCCTATCTATCATTGTAGGAACTCAAGGTGTTGCACATAGTTCCTCCTGTTTCATACTTAGTGATACAAGAGCCTTTTGAGGTACAGGCAGTTCTCATTAATGACCATTCAAAGTTCTGGCAGTGCTGAATAAATGACCAGCCTTCAGAATTCTGGCTGTCCCAACACCTCTATGGTCACATAATTGTAATCCCGGCGCTTGGTAATCTACTCACAGTTATAGCAATAGCACTTAGACTTACATACCACTTCACAGTGCTTTACAGCCCCCTCTAAGCAGTTTCCAGAGTCAGCCTATTGCCCCCAAACAATCTGAGTCCTCATTTTACCCACCTCAGAAGGATGGAAGGCTGAGTCAACCTTGAGCCAGTGGAAATTAAAACAGACGAACTGCTGGCAGCCAGCAGTAAGCGGGAAGCCTGAAGTGCTGCATGCTAACCACTGCGCCACCATGGTTATGGTTATGATGGTTGTGGCGTCCTGCAGTCATGTAATCACCACCTGCAACCTTCCCTAGGAGTTTCCCACAAGCAAAGTCAATGGGGAAGCCAGCAGGGAATATCGCAAGTCACCTCTGCCACTCTTTCCCCCCCCCCCTCCCCCAGGAACTCTACTATGAAATATGAGGTCTACCTTGAGGTTTCCTATCGTAGCACACACTTTGGCCTCACTTGCATTTCATTGCAACACCCTCTCGCCAATCCACACACACTTGTACGGCACCACAGCAACCTCTTCCAGTCTTCCCACACTTCCAGTCCACATGCACTCGTTTCAATAACACATACACACCCCAGCCCACCCCACTCCATAGTACTTAACCTACCCATTGGCCTGTTTTCAGGCCGCCTGGAACTTGCCATTTCCTGTCAGTTTCTCCATTGACTTTGTGGGAGCCAGGAGGAAATCTCAAGTCACTGTCATAGGAGGTCCTCGCTTAATGACCATCAGTTTTGCTTAACCACTGCAACGGGGACAGCAGGGATTGCCATCGTTAAGTGATGCAGGCATATGACATTGTGCTTTACAACCACATCATTTAGTGATGGAAATTCGAGCCGTTAAGCGAGGAGCGTCTGCCTGTTGTGAAAGGCTGATAGGCCGCAATCAGCTAGCAAACGTCACGTATGACTCTTGAGTTTCCCTCACCCTAATCTGGCATTATTGTGCTACAGAGGCCCTTGCTCGTTTGCACACATGCTAACTGCATGCTACTTTTCATCCAGGAGAGTGATGCATCAGAAGGGCTAGTGTTGAGATGCTTTTCTGTCATTCTTTATATTTTGCCAGTCATTGTGCAGGATGACTTTTCTGTGGGTAAAACTGAATCACATCGAAGGAAAAATATTTTAGAATATTTTATTAGATGTCAGCCTTTTTATCCTTTATTAGTGGATGTCAGCCTTTTTATCCTTTATTAATGGATACTGACTGTGTTTAGAGATTCCTTTTCTAGAATGGGCTGTGGCAGTCTTTGCAACATATTGTTGATTCATTAAATCTGTTTTGTTATTGTGGAAATTAAGAGCATAACATTGCCGATAATAATTGCACACCAACTCATTCTGATAATGCCTCATAGAAATAAAAAAAAGTACGTGTATTTGCTTAAGCAGGAATTTAATCAACTCCACTGTTATAATACTCAATATTTCGTTCTTTTTCTCTCCTTTCAGTTCTTTGGCCCTTACACAAACAACACTCTTTTTGAAACTGATGAACGCTATCACCAGTTAGGATTTCTTGTGGAAGACCTAGGCTGCTGTAAAGTTATTCGGCATAATCTATGGGGGACTCATGTTCTAGTTGGAAGCATATTTACCAATGCTATCCCTGACAGCCCTATCATGAAGAAACTGCGTGGGAATTAATAAGCATCTTTTCACTTAGAAGTTGATTATTAAACATTGTTAGCAATAGATAGATTAAGTAATGCTGATTTATAGATAGGAAAAGTTCTATTATTTATACTAGGTTTTGTAGTATATGATTTATATACAAATGCAACATTTTATTTTTGAGATCATATGTGTGCGTGTGCATGGGTACACACGCACACATACATATGTCTTTGAAATCCTCAGCTCATTCATGGAAATGAAATGAAACACCCTCAGCAATTTTATTTGAGAGTACAAATCCACCTTCACCTTACTTTGGTTACACATCTTCAGTTATAACGTTGAAGAAGGAAAATGCGGTTGCACAATTGTCTCTGCAAAAGGAAATAACTAACTCAACTATCTTCATTTTTACCACAACCAGTGTTATATGTTGTTTGAATATTACCAAAATAGCTCAACTTGATTATTGAACAATTGTGATTCACTTGGATTCTCTTGCAACTGATGATAAAACATAAAGCAACACAACACTATTGCGTGTTAGCATAGCATGCAACGTTTTGAGGTGCAGTTCAACCTCTTGAATCTAGCTTGCCACGTTGTGGCTCACTCCTTCAATGCAAGTATACATTGAATTCTTTTAGCAAATAATTATCATCTCTTGAGGCATTACAGGAGGTCACAGATGCTGTTTTGTTTCTAAGTACACGGTACATTGAAATTGCCTGACACATCAGGTTATATTGAATATCTTTAGTAGTAGGGTGTCTCAGGTTAACATTCCTTAACTGGATTTGGGCTGTTGTATCAGTTGAATGCAACAGCTGTCAGTGAACTTCTACAATAATTCATGGTTACATTGATGAATTGAGATTCAGGTCAGTGTGCAACCTGGCTGGAGAGTGATGTATAATATCGATCTTTGTATATGTGTAAATGTGTCATTTGAATTTTTTTCTCTGTGATTTTGTTTACAATAGTTGAAGATGCTACATATGAACAAACACTTCTATAGGCTAAAGCTTGGTTTATGGATGCTGTAAAATAAGGAAACAGTAAATGATCTGATTGGGCTGGACATGTTATATTGAAAATGAGTTTTTTTTTTTTTTTAAATGCATCCACATTTAAAATTGCTGCATGGAACAGCAAGCAACATCTGCTTATGCAGCAGATCTTTCCTGCCTGACTTCCTTCACACCTTCGAAAAGTGAAGCTAGGTTGAGGCAGTTTGTTCACTGTCAGAGGCCATTTGAATAATGGGGTGAAGAAATCTTTCTTGTGGCCTCTTGGTTAAGGAGAAAATAGAATTTGTTTCCATGAAATTCTTGCATGGGAAGGTTTTAATTTTCTGTCAGACCACTCAATTGGCAGTGTCTTTTGATTACTTCATTTTGCTGAGTGCCTCAACCTGCCTTCCAATTTCTTAGCAAGCAGTCGTAGTAAAATTGTTCCAGATGTTGCATTACGAATAGTTTGGCATCTTTTAAACCACATTCGAGGGCAGATGTGTATTGTTACTGATTGTAGCATCCTGGGAAGCGCACCTTGGGAGCGGTGGTATTGTGCAATTCTGTTCATTTTGCCTTTAAGGGGGAAAGGCTCTGCAGGAAGGAAAGATCTGGGTTTTTTCTTATTTTATTTTTTTTCCTATTTATGTGGATAAAATAGACGAGAAAGATATCACATATCAAATCAGTTGCCGGAAGATGATCAGGAAAAAGCAGATCTTTGCCAAAATCAAATTTTTAAAGCTATCCATTTCTTGAGATAAACTTTTATTTATTTTTATTTTATTTTACAACTATTGGCAGGCTGCTATTGAGGCAGCTTCATGAACTGTAAATTTAGGTACAATTTGAAACCTGCTAAATGTACACCTATTTTTATACTGAATAAATGCTGGAACAAAAAACACATGTAAATATTCACTAGTCCTGACATAATTTCTAAGTTGTATATTGGAACTAATTTAAAAAATAAAGTGGGAATTCAATATTGTGGGCAAAATGTTGCTATTTTAACTCTCGTGTTAATTTTTAATGCTGCCAGTATGATTGTGATATTATTGGAAAGAGAAGTGACTGAAGTATAAATTAGTTGTTGCTCTATTTTTCAAAAACAGCAATTCTTCCTGTAATAATTTATCACTAAAACTGTTTTAAAGTATTGTCTTATCTTTCCAATCCAGGTTAGAGGGGCTGAAAGAATGATTGAATGAAGGTGTGTTGTATCCTCGACTTACAACAGTTCCTTTAGTGACAGTCCAAAGTTACAACCACACTGATAAAAGTGACTTATGACCAGTTTTCACACTTAACAACCATTGTAGCATCCCCGGGGTCACGTGATTTACATTTGGATGCTTGATAATTGACTCATATTTATGACGGTTGCAGTGTGATTGTCTTTTGTGACTTTCTGGTAAGCAAAGTCAATGGGAAAACAAGAGTCACTTAACAACAGTTTGCCTAATTTAACAACTGTCGTGGTGTGCTTAACAATTGTGGCAAAAAAGGTCACAAAATGGAGCAAACTCACTTAATTAATGTTTCACTTACAACCACAATTGAGCATTTATGTTGCTAAGTCTAGAATTACCTATAGTTCTAAATGCTTCCTATATCATAGTGAACTGTTCTTTTTTAAATTATTTTATTTTATTCAAAAGATTGAAATACAAAATCCAAGAGAAGAAAAGTAAGCAGAGACAGTGCTTACAAAACTACACTAACATAAAAATTTAAAACACAAGACAAAAACACATCCTTCCCCCAGTTAAACACCATTGCAACAGTGGTAGCTTCCCAACTTGCAAAGCAGATCCAAAATTTATCAGCTGCTACATATATTTGCAACCTAATTGACCTGTCGTATATTACATACATGAAAGAAAATAGTGAACAGTTTAAACAACAGCAAAGTTAAAATTCAAAGGACTCTGTTAACAGACCCAAAGGTGCTTTTTCAAGAGACAACTGGACTTTTTAATTTTTTGAAGTCCTTTAGCTTCAAAAGATCTTTAGCTTCTCCTCCAAGAAGCTTCTTCAACTTCAGAGAAGAACAAGAAAGCACAGTTGTCTCTTGAAAAAGCACCTTTGGGACAACTATGACCTGGATGGCTGCTAATCTCCATAGACATGTTAATCTGTTGTTGTAATTTATGCATAGAAACTACACTGTTTCTTATTTACCACAAACCACTCCAGTCATTATCTGATCAATCCAGGATCAAATACCCTCATTTGATTCTTAATAATGAAACTTTTCCTTAGGTTTTTAATAGGAAACTTTTTCAACAATTGCATCTCATTTCCAAGGTTCGTAAATCTTTGTTGTAAATATCTCTGCAACTTCCATTATTGAATAATTCTTAACAGCACAATATTCTTCTTGCCAAAAAGGTCCAGTCCACAGTTTCATCAATTCCATTATCTCAGAATTTCTTACTTTACTATTTATTTTCAATCTTTTCGGGCAGATCAATAGTTTTCTAACTATAGAAACACTTTCTTCTTCACATCAGACAGCAACAGATCAAGTTTCAATTCATCAAAGTTGCAAATCAAATCCAAGTGTTTCCTGCTTTTGAATATCTTCTTGAGTTTGTACTACTGGGACTAGAACTCACTGCCTCCTGTTTTCTAGGCTGGTGCCTTAACCACTAGACCTAACAGGTCTTTTTGAGCATAGCTTACCCAGATAATTATGAGTTTATCAAAGCAAAGGACCTCTCCCTTAAAGGGTATCTTTTTCACCCTAATACCGGTATATTAAGACATATTAAAATGGAAAAATAACAAGTGGAACCGGATAATATGATTCTATGCATTGTTTACTCAGATGAAGTGATAATGTGCTTTACAATACTCTCAGTAAGGGGTGGAATTGCAGTTTCTTAATAGAAATAGAAGATAAAATTATGGAAAAATTTGTCAATTGATCAATTTTGTTTTCATCATAGAATAGAACTAATAATTATTTTAAAATAGAATTTTTAAAGAATATATATAAATAGAATAAGTTAAAGATAAAATTATTAACATAAAATTAGTACAGGAATTAAAACATGAGAAAATCCTATAGAATTACAAGTAGTTTTACATTAATAATTTAAATGCTATAAGTTGATAGCTTTTAATAAAATAACTATATAAAAGGACAAGTGGTACTAGAATTTCTAAAACACTATGAGAATGTCAAATTATGCCAAGTTATATGAAGTCTAATGTTTCCTGAAGCTCTGCTAAGGTTTGTTGGGATTAAAACAATTATGGTCCAGCCAGTTTTCACAAAGAAATAGCAAAATAAAAGAATAATATGTGTTCATATAAAAGAAAAAGAGGGAAATGGGGGAAGAAAGAAAGGGAGTGAAAGGAAGAAAATTATTGAATTATAGAAACCTAGTTAAGGCTCAGCATCACCTCACTTGGATAAATTGTTCACATTTAGCAGTAGCTATGACTTACATATCACTTTTCAGTACTTTACAGCCCTCTCTAAGCAGTTAACAGAATCGGCATATTGCCCCCAACAATTTGGGTCCTCATTTTACCCACCTCGGAAGGATGAAAGGCTGAGTCAACCTTGAGCCTGGTGAGATTTGAACTGTCAAATTGCAAGGCAGCCGGCAGTCAGCAGAAGTAGCCTGCAGTACTGCACTCTTAACCACTGCACCACCACAGCTCATTTTAAATCATAGTTTAAATCATAGCTCTGACAGAATTGGTCTCTGTTGTCTGAAAACAACTGCATCCCAGTTTTTTCAGAGAACTGGCTGGCAAGGGACTAGGGTAACCAGCCTCCAGACTGCCCAGATATTGGATTATATACACAATGTAATGTACGTATCTTAGCTTTCTATTTCTAAAAAAGACAATGCAGCAACATGTGATCAATTTCCCATTCACCTCCAACATTCCAATGCTTAACATGCAATGCAATGAGCAAGAGTAAAACATCTGGTGTTTGGGACAATGATTTAGAGATCTAGGTAGTCCTTGACTTACAACCATTTGTTTGGTGACTGAGGTTACAACGGCACTTAAAAAATGACTTACGATCGTTTTTCTCACAACCGTTGTAGCATCCCCGTAAGCATGATCTAAATCTAGTATCTACAACAGTATCCTAGATGACTTAATGAGCCACGTTGACCTTGGCTGTAAGAGATATGTTGTTGATGGTCTTTCTTGGTTCTTAGAGGATGTCAGGATTTGGCTGGCACAGAAGTTCAGGCTTCTCTTCACACTTGCATAGTTAATAAAAAAGAAAACATAGGTTCTTACCATGCCTTGTTGGTTAACTGCTTTTGTTATGAAATGCATCTCTTTAACTCATCTAGGATAAATGGATTTACATTTCCGTATGTCAGATGTTTGGATTATTGGCATTTCCCATCATGGTGAGTTCCCCTTGTAAAGAAATATCAATATAGGTTTTTCATTTTTGAACTATGAGGAATCTCACCTTGCTTCATATTCTTTTCAACGTTCACTTGAACAATCACTCATGCCTGCCGGACCACAACTAATGAAATATTAATACTCTTAAGCTTTGGTTAGCTTATAAAATACAGTGATAAATCAAAATGCTTTGGACAGAAGTGTGCCTTCAAATTAATATATTCTGGCCAATCACACTGTTGTTAAAATTCAGTTCTATCACCTGATGATATAGTGCATAGATCCTAACGAGCTTAGCTGAGATAGAAGATACTGTTCGTCGGATAGTGAAATTTGTAATTGAAATTCAAAAAAGTCTACCAATTTTTTAGGGAATGCCATGAAACATTTTACTCTTCAGTTCACCTGGTATGATCTTTTTTTTTATAGAAAAAAGATATTCTAAGAATGCTAAATATAATTTGAATGTCTGTTTTTTATAAGTATATAATTAGACCAGACTTGCAAAGAATGGATATTGTCATATATGTGTCAAACTCTTTAACACAGGAAAATAAGACATGATTTTACTCGGGGAAAAGTTTCCTCGGTTGCAAAGTACCTCTAGCCCAACCACCTCTGAAAAGAAAGATGGTCTAATATGCAAAGTATACACAATGCAACATAAATTAGGCACGTGGATCACAAGGTAATAGTCTGAAAGGCATAGACAGTAATATGTCATAAAGTCTTCAAACCTGTTACTTGATTTTATAAATATTGTGGAGCAACTGCTGGACAATACTCCTGTCTGTTGTGGTAATAAGCTAACTATGCTATGTAATATTGGAGTATCTTTATCATTATTTTATGGAAGGAATCCCTTCAAAAACTAATGCTCTATGAGCTAAAACAGGGGTGTCAAACTCGATTTCATTGAGGGCCGCATCAGGGTTGTGTTTGACGCAGGGGGTGTGGGCATGGCCAGCTCCACGTCACTCATGTTGGGGGCACTGGTGGCCAAGTACTAAGGCAGGACTTCCCTCAGACCCTCCCTCCTCATAAACCTTCCTTTTCTTTTTCCTTCCCTCTTCATTCTCCTTTCTTCTTCCTCTCTTTCTTTGTCTTGCCTCTTTCCCTTTCTCCTTTCCTGTCCCTTCTTGGATGCTCAAATACAAAAGGGGAAACATTTCTCTCTTCTTTTTTTTCTTGTTTTCTTTTCGTTTGTTTTGCTAGCCCTCAGGCCCACGGGCCTTGAGTTTGATACCCCTGAGCTAAAGTCAGTGAAGCAGGAACCAACACATTTCAGACCAGACAGAACTTTTGGTACAGACACTGAAAAGTTCTTCCTCAATTTCAAGGCTTGGAAACAAATCACCATTAACTTGAAAAGGCCTAAGATTTAAAGCCTGGGGCCAGCATATACAAATTCTATTTTCTGCAGTGGTCAGAACTTCTGTGTATGTATGGTTTTCTTCTTGCAATTCATCTCGTTGTGCTGAGCCTGTGAAGATTCTGTCGTTACCTACTTCCTGAATGCAGAGTTGAATTTCTAAAAGAGATTCATAGCCATGACAAGTTTGCAATCTGACAGGCACCCATAAAAATGTCTTTTTGATAGCATCTGAAAGTCAGAAAGTCTTCTACTAATTTCCAGAGGACCTGTCTACCAGCCCAACTTACATGAAGATCAATTCCTTACTGAGCTGCTTATATTTCATCATAACAAGGCAACACCTTGTTTTCTCTGCTGTTTCCACTGAATTAACTTTACTGTTATGCACAGGTTCTGCCTCTGTATAATGCGAGGGGGAGGAACATAATGAAATTTAGACCCATTGGTTGCAAAGGAAAGATTTCAAAATTCAAGTTTAAAGTTGGTTGGGGTATATAAAGGTAGTCCTTGACTTAACGACCACAATTGAGCCCAAAATTGTTGTGAAATGTTTGTTAAGTGAGTTTTGACCCATTTTACGACTTTTTTTGCTGCAGTTGTTAAGTGAATCACTGTAGTTACGTTGGTAACACGGTTAAGTCTACCTGGCTTCCTCATTGACTTTGCTTGTCAGAAAGTCACAGAAGTTGATCACGTGACACCCCCCCCCCCCCAGGACACAGCAATCATCAAGTTATCAAACATCTGAATTTGGATCACGTGTCCATGCAGATTCTGCCATGGCAATACGCGTGAAAAATGGTCATAGGTCACTTTTTTCAATCCTGTTGTAACTTTGAACGGTCACTAAATGAACTGTTGTAAATTGAGGACTAGCTGTACAAAGGATTTTATAATTCCAGATTAGAAGGAGAAAAATTGGGGTATGATTCTAAATTTATAAATATGTAAACCAAGGGGGAGGGGTCAAACTGGCGGTCTGCGGGCTGGATGCATCATGGGCAAGCCACACCCACCCCAGCTCCGTGAAGGAAAAAAACGTCACGAAACATCACATGATGGCAATGTGACGTTTCGAGTTTGACCCCCATGAGGTACACTAACCAATAGTATATATCTACTGTCCCTCTGCCAATGTAAGGAATATGAAACTAGGACAGAAAGAACAAACTGGAGATGCAGAAGGTTGAAAGCAGGAAAGAGGAATTATTGAAATTCTTCTCCACTCCGCTGTGATGATAGATGCCTTTTACGAACGGGAAAGCTGAATATCACTCAATGCTTATATCACAAAGAAAATAAAAGAGAAGCTCGTGCACAATTAGTGCCCCAAATATTACAAAATTAACTGAATTATAACGGGAAAATAATTTGAGGCTATAATTTTCCCATACTCTACAAATCTAAGTCTCCGTGGGCCCCGCATCATTTAAAAGAGAAACCTAGCCTCAAAAGATACTAACTGCTAAATTAATTTTATCACATTCCCTAAAGGAAGCTTTTGTCAAATATTTCAAGTTTTCATGTAAGTTATGCTTCCGCTTTTTAATATTTTCTGCTAGAAGCAAAGTAATTGTATGTTCCAAACGTTTCATAAGATTGGGACATTTTCCACGCCCAATATATTTTATATGCAATGCACTGCACTAAAGAACAATTGTTGAAATAACTGACCCTGTGTTTTTTTGGCTCATTCTGGGTTGCAGTTCATTGGCATTTCTGTTCTCATGGTTCTTAATCCAATTTGCACATTATTTGGGAGAATCTCTTTGAAATCAATTAGATGTTCCCAGATTATAGGTCTTGAGCGCTGTAATTATGCCTCCCTATACTTTTTTCAAGATGAGTGACCCTGCTATGCCCCCATGAACTAACTTTCCTTAAAAGAAAGGCATTGTAGTCTGGATTAGGAACAGGAAAAGGTTGAATTCCAGCCCTGCTTTAGCCACACAAGTCAACTGGATGATTTTGGGACAGTCACCCCCGCTGAGCTCCAGGAAGAAGGCAAGGGCAAGCTACTTCCAAAAACGTGCTTAGAAAAACCACATGGATTTGCCCATGTAACTGCCAGGAGTCAAGACTAATCTGAAGGACAAAAGCATCCATGCTACTTTGCAGTCAGCCTACTGTATATTGCAGCTTGGTATTCAGAAACAAGGTTGTAAAAGCATCATGCTTGAATGTACCATTCCAAGACATGAACAGTCTCTGAGAAAATGTAATGAATGTGACATACTGTGTGTTTTAAGCGCTTATATGTCAGCCTGAGTCAGCACTTTTTCCCTCTCCCTTCCCCAAATGTCTTTCCCAAGTACTAACCTGACCAGGTTTTGTTTGCTTTTGATACGATTTCCGTCAAAGGCTGAACACAGAGGTGGTATAGCTTGAGGCTGCAGAGGATGGAGTTTGTTGAGAAGAATGTGTGTGTGTGTGTGTGTGTTGGCTCTTAAAACACACGGTACATACAATCAAGCTGAAACCAAACCGAGGGAAACATTCAAATGGAGTCCAGTAACATCTATTATTATAGTCCTATAAATCAATCAGATAAGACTTTGGCTTTTTAATATCTTAGTTTAATTGAGTTAGGAGTCACAAAGAATGAATTCTATGCCCTGGCTGGAAAAAGTTAAGAACCTCTGATAGTGTGCAAGGAATAGAGGATTTATGACCTTTCAAAAGTTGCAGAATTGCATCTCTCAGCCTTCATCATTGCTGGGCTTGTTGACTTCAGCTGCTCAATGTTGAGGGTGATCAACATCCCCAAGGCTGCAGGTTCTTCCTGCCTGGTTTGGCTTATCTTGTTACATTAATGTAGGAGCCTCTGTGCCTAAAAATTCTCTTGGGCCTGTATATGTGATAGACTATCAGACCTCTGTAGAGAAAAGGCTGAAAACCCTACTTGAGTAGAAACAGTATGCTACCTGTTTCTTTGGTCTCCATTGAAAATGGAGGGCTGTAGTATTTCTGACTCGCACCTTAAAACTGCTATGATCAACATCCCAAAATGTATTATTAAAGTTAATTGCCAACAATCCAATCCTTCTATTATGAGACAGCTACTTGCTCCGGTTCTCTGGAGCTCTTCCCATATATCCTGAAAACACACCATGGTCCATTTCCCTTCCATTGAGATGCTTGGCACATTGCCTGGGGTAACAATGAGTTTAACCAGCCAAGTGAGTTTTCTTTCCCCTTAGCTACACTTGAGAAAGCTTGTCCAGCTTGGGTCTTCATCAAGAGACTTGTTATAACAAAGTCCACCAGCACTTCCTTTCAGTGGAATATCTGTAGCATAGCAAAGTCAACACAGCACTTATCACAACTGAGCTCAGGATGGAAAATTAATAGCAATTTCTTTAGTCAGAAGGCAAACACACACTAACAGGTATGTATATCTGATTAGAGCATCCTTCCATTAGAAAACAGTGTAATCCGATTAATTGGAGAAGGCAGAAGAATTTAGCTGAATTCCCTTTCCCTGGGTGACATTCTCATCTAATGTTACTGGTGATTTGTGGTCTTTCAGGAATTGGATTACATTTGTCCACTAGGGCAAAAGTTTCAATCATTACCATGCCACAAGCTCATGGCTCTTTATATTAATCTTGTTAAAGAATGCCGTACACCTGTGGTGGAATGAGATTAGGATTCTAAGCAGGCTTACACCTGGAGAATTTTTTCAGCCTTGCCTTAATGCTACATTGCCTTTATCTTTTGTAGCAAACAAAACCACAATTATAACAGGCTGACCCTTGTCGAAATTCAAGACTGGTATACTGAAAAGGAGATGAAGGGTGGGGAGGAAAGCGCACACTGAAAAGCTGCCTGAAACAACAAAGCTAAGAATAACATGCTCTGTGCTCAGCCTATACGGGCATTTTGAGATTAGCCTGCCTGGGCTATTTAATCAATTTCCTAGAGTTATTAGGGTCTTTTTACTAGAATGGCATATAATCCAGAAAGGGGATTTGAAGATAAATTGTATCCATATGTGACCACTACAGCTGTATAGAGAGCTTTTTTAAATTTCTCTGCCTCTTAAGCAGTTTAGTGGAGAAAGGTCTTAAGTTTTCTGCCAATCACCCTGGTGCCAAATCATTGTATGGAACACTCTGCCAAAAAATCTGCAAACCAATAGCATATATTCTGATTTTGAGGCTGTTTTGCAAAACACCTAGATCAGGAGTGCCCAACAAACCACTTTAACACCTATGGACATCAACTCCCAGAGTTCCCCAGCCTTCATGTCTGTGAAGCTACAGTAGTTACATCTAAATACAATTTTTCCTCAAATCCCCAGTATGGCTGGCTGGGGAATTCTGGGAGTTGAAGTCTACAGATCTTAAAGTTGCCATGGTTGGACACCCCTGATCTAGATGAAGGCAAGCATCACTTCTGCCTGTAACCTCTGAGCTTTCCTAACAAAATTCTGAACATTTGTGGCAAGTTCTTAGCCTAAGAGTATTAACTATTGACAGCCTGGTTTGGTTTTTTTTAAAGAGCCCTTTTCACATGGACAATATGATCTCCCTTCTATCATCACCTGTTCCTTCTCTACTCCCAATTGAACTGTGGTTACCATCTATCAAAGTTCTGCTCACTTCTACTCTAGATGGATGGTCTCTTAACATCTAGCATGGCTGTTCAGTCTCTTCTGCCTTAATGGATGGCCTGTGGTAAGAAAAGCAATGGAAGGAAATACAAGGATAGACAAATAACAACATCCAGAGGTCCAGCTAAAAGTTCACATAACACACATACATGTGTGCGTTTGGCCTGTCCCCCTTTCTTCATCTTAACTGGAGCCATAACGTCGTCCTTTCCTTCAAGGTAACAGAGAAATGTACACTACCCACTTGTTAGATCCCTGTCAGATGTAGGAATACTGAGTAAATATATGTTGGCTTTACATGTAGTCCTTGGCTTACAACCATTCATTTAGTGACTGTTCAAAGTTACATCGGCACTGAGAATACATGATTTATGAGTATTTTTCACACCTATGGCAATTGCAGCATCCTTGTGGTCTCATAATCAAAATTTGGACGCTTGGCAACTTGCATGTACTTATGACAATTGCACTGTCCTGGGGTCATGTGATCCCCTTTTGCGAACCTTCTGACGAGCAAAGTCATGGGGAAGCCAGATTCACTTAACAACCGTGTTACTAACTGAACAACTGCAGTGATTCACTTAACAACTATGCCAGGAATGTGGTAAAATGGGGCAAAACTCACTTCAGTAGAAATGTTGGCCTCAATTGTGGTCGTAAATCGAGGAGTGCCTATATAAAGAAAGGAATAATGTTGAATCTAGAAGATTTTGTATGTGTGCATTTATTTTCTAGTGACAGTTCAGGTTACAACTCTTAAATATTCAAATCTTCAGATTGTCCAAGGACACTGGCCATGGGAAGGGAAGGCATAAGATGAAAAAAATGGGCAAAACCTTTCCCCCCCCCCTTTTTATCCTGATGCAAACATTTGGGATGACCCTCAAATTTACCAGTTTACAGGTTTAAGAAGACAAAGTATAAGCCTCTTGCAAGACATCTAAGCTTTCTTTCTTTC
>JANHFT010003506.1:30155-47511 GCA_032467955.1 Pseudoxenodon macrops
GCCACAAAGGTCCTAGCTGGAAGCCCCCTGTTCAATTCTGGAGCCGACCAGAAGTCTGGTTCCCCCACCATAGAGTCCTCACCTAGCGCAGTGTCCTTTTTCCTCTGCCAACCGGAAGTCTGGTTCCCCCACCATAGTCTCCTCCTAGCGCAGTGTCCTTTTTTCTCTACCTATCCTGACCAAAAGCCCTATCAATTGTGGAGCCGACTGACGACAGGGAGCCACAGCAGAGGAATGAAAGAGTCACATGCAGCTCCAGAGCCATAGGTTGCTGACTCCTACCTAGTCTCATGCCATATAGGGTTTTAAGGATCAAAACTAATACCCTGGATTGAACCTGGAAGCAAATACAGTTCAGAGGGCAGAGGTGTAACATGTGCTGTTCTAGGGGCACATGCAACTGCCCACACCATCACATTTTGCACCAAATGAACCTTTCAGACTCTCTTCAAGGGCAGCCCCATGGAAAATGTATTACAATAGTCCCTTCTAGAGGTAACCAGGGCGTGAGTAACTATGCGTAGAGCCTCATGATCCAGGAAAGGGTGAAACTGGCACTGAAGGTGTGCAAAGGTACTCCTCTCCATGATTGTCATGTGCTTCTTGAGTAGGTGTCATGAGTAAGAAAGACCATAAGATTGTATGCCAGCTGTAATTTCATCCAGCACCAACGATGTTAAAGTCCCAGGTCCAGAAAGTCCTAAAACCCAAAGCCACTCAATCTTGCCATGGTTTAGCCAAAGCCTGCTGTCCCCCATCCAGACCCACATAGCCTCCAGACACAGAGACAGGAAATTAACAGCATTGTTTAATTCATTAGGGGTGGAGATACATAATTGAATATCATCAGCATACTGATGATACACCATGGTATCTTTAATTTGCACGTTTGCGATCTCAGATAGCATTATCATTAGCACTGGAAAGGCTGAAGTTAACTTGGCAGTCAGTTCAATGATTTGCCTTTCCACGTTTCCATTGTGACAATGTTTAACTGAGAAATAATTCTGCTTCCTGCTGCTCCTAAGTGCTTGTTACAGATGTGCTGGTGTAAAAAGAATGTTTTCTGTTAGCACAACTGTGATTTAACAAAAGAAAAGAAATCCACAACCAATGTGTGGAGTTTTATTTGAGCCAAATTCATTGGTCAAAACATATGTATCCCTAACGCCTGTAGGGATTGCTGTTTGCTGTAATTCAATTTGAAATGGCTTGTTCTTGATCCATTTCCATTTTGGAATTGCGCCATTGAGTTTTATTTTATTAATGAATGATGCTGCAAATCAATCTTCAGTTCCATGGCTCCAAAGTTATACATGTATCAACTAAAACCACAACTGCCAATGACAATCTAGAAAGTACCTCTTCTTTGTCCCATTTCTTTCAAAATGCCTGAAAGTGTGAGAGGAATTTTAAAAAGTAATAGTTTGTAAACAATAGTTGAAAATACTCCGAAGTGGGAAAAGTTGTAGGAAAATGGTCTGTGGCTATACTGACTAAATTTTTTTTTAATGTATCTATTATTTTTCCTGTTAAAAGAAATCTTCCCTTTGTAAAAGCAGACTTTTTTTTAGTCCACTACATGCAGTCCTCAACTTACAATTGAGACCCGAATTGCTAAGGAAGACAGTTATTAAATGAATCACACCTCATTTTGTAACCTTTTTTTTGGGGGGGCCACAGTTGTTAAATTAACCACTGTAGTTGTTAAACCAAACCAGCTATCCTCATTGATTTTGCTTGTCGGAAGCCATTTGGAAAGGTTGCAAATGGTGATCACATGACCCGAATGCTGCAATGCATCATTAATACATGCCAGTTTCTAGGCACCTGGATTTTGAGCACATGACTTTAGGGATGCTGCAGTGGTCATAAGTGTGAGGACTGGTTGTAGGTCACTTTTTTCAGTGTCTGTGGAGATTCTCAGTCATCCACGTCATAGTTACCCCCTAATCAGTGGTGGGATTCAATAATTTTTTACTACCGGTTCTGTGGGTATAGCTTGGTGGGCGTGGCAGGCATGGTGTGGTGGGCGTGGCAGGGGAAGGATACTGTAAAATCTCCATTCCCACCCCACTCCAGGGGAACCTTACTGCAAAATCTCCATTTCCTCAGCTCTGACTTGGAAGCAGGGGTGGGTTGTAAATAGTTTTGCTGCTGGTTCACTCAGGGTCATGCCTCGCGTAACATGCAGCAATAAAAAAATTCAAAATGGCAGCAACCACGGAGACACCGAAGAAACCAGCTCCATGATGTCATCGCCGAGTTACTAACGGTTCTATAGAACCGGTTAGAACCACCAGGAACCCACCTCTGCTCGGAGGCAGAGAATAGATGGTGGCGGGGCCAGCCAGAGGTGGTATTTATTGGTTCTCCGAACTACTCAAAATTTCCACTGGTCAGAACCGGCTGAAACCCACCTCTGCCCCTAAGGTGCTTTTTCAGGAGGCAACTGGGCTTTCTGTTTTTTTTTTGAAAAGGTTTCATTTCTTATCCAAGAAAAAGCAGCTTTGGGTCACTTTTTTTGGTGCCATTGTAACTTTGAGTGGTCACTAAGTGAATGGTTGTAGGACAAAGACCACAGCTGGCTGGGGAATTCTGGGAGTTGAAGTTCACAAGTTTTAAAGTTGCAAGGTTGGACATCCCTGTTTTAATCCTACAGTTTTCAAAACCATCTTTCTTTTCCTCAGGTGCTGTTGCCATCGTATGATGACTCTGCAAATGGGCCAGGGAAAGATGCCCCTCCTCCTCCTTATGTAGCTGCATAAGTGTGATGTGTACCTAAACAAAACCTGCTATACTATTTTTCAGATCATCCAAGCAATATATCCTTTCACTTTTCAAGATGGACAAGCAAGATCCCCTGATTTATTTCTAGATTATTTTCAAAATGTGTTTTGTGTTTTCCTGTTTTGCCTAAAACATTACTGAACTGGCTTAGTTTAGCAAAGTATACTATAATCACATTTTTTTCTTCATGTAATATGTATTTTTATTCCCTAACCCATACCTTATGTGAGAGTTTTGCTAGTTTAAATGACAGAATTTTCAAATCAGTTTTAAGAATCTTGTCTCAATTTACAATTCTCAACTGGATTTAGATTTACCTTTCTGTTAATCCAGATGCAGGCAAACTATAGGTCACATGACCCTCCCCCTAGCCTCTTACATCACAATGTTGCTATTGGGTAGCAAAATAGTCAAATTTCAAAGGAATTTCAAACTGTAAGGTAGATACGGATAGGAACAAAGTTATCTATCTCCCTCCCCCATAAATAGGGATTTATGAGGCACAGTGGCGCAGTGGTTAGAGTGCAGTACTGCAGGCTAATTCTGCTGACTGCCAGCTGACTGCAATTTGGCAGTTCGAATCTCACCAGGCTCAAGGTTGACTCAGCCTTCCATCCTTCGGAGGTGGTTTAAAAACGAGGACCCAAATTGTTAGGGGCAGTATGCTGACTCTCTAAACCACTTAGAGAGGGCTGTAAAAGCACCGTAAAGCAGTATATAAGTACTATTGCTATTAACAATTGCAGTGATTCACTTAACAACTGTGGCAAGAAAGGCCGTAAAATGGGACAAACCTCGCCATAGGTTCGCCATCACCGCTATAGGTGCTATATTCTTCAAATGCCTATCAGTTTTATTTATTTTCCTTTTAACAATAATCAATAAAAACATTAAGCTGTGTTGCTAGCATTCTTCTTCTTAGAGCCATTCTCATTACCGTTTCATTTATTTGTGTTTGATCGGCCTGGCCTAAGGAAACATCAGATTCAAAGGACAGCACAAAATACAAATATGGGAAGGAAAATAAAACAGCGGGAAGGTCTCAGCAAGAGTGGGAGCAAAAACAGCTTTGCCTTTCCTTAATTTATCTTCCTAATTCTTCGGAAAGAGAGCTGGCAGGCAGCAGCTGAGCATCATGGGAGAAATTCCACCTCACCAAAGCCTCCCACTCAGGCCTCAGTATGTGAGTTGATGCGGTGACGGGTGATCACTCATAACTATGCATGTCACTCTGACATCTGGAAACTTAGAGCAAACTTGAGGTTGGGTGTTTGGTTTGGTGTTTTTAGGCATGACTAAATCCAGTTGGACTGGGACCAGAATTCAATTGTTTGCTATTTCATGGTGGCATGGCCATTGCTTTCGTTCGTTTTAATGGAAAATTAATTATACTTGCAGAGAATTGGAGGGATGTTCAAGATGTATTTTAAAGCAATATTAATATCCCATATTTTAATTTTCGAAACTGAACATCAAGTATTTTCTCAGATTTATTCTCGAAAATAATCTCGATGGATGATTGGTTGGAAAAACTGATGGAACTAACAGAGATGGCTAAATTGACTTCCTTAATCAAAGAAGAGAACGTATCCCACTTGGCATTTACTTGGAAACCACTTCTGGATTTATGCTTGAGATGTGTGGGGGAGACTTTGGGTTTTTCTGATTAGATAGGTTTGTTGTTATTAGAAGTGGCTAGTATATGTTAGCATGTAAAAGTAAAAAGTTGAGGCTGTTATTATCCTATTTTACTACACTAAAAAGAGTTGGAAGTCAATGCTTTTCTTTCTTTTTTTCCCCTTTAGCCAACACTTTTTCCCTTCTCTTTTTCCTCTTTTCCACCTTGACCAACTTTTTTTTTTCTTTTGTATTTTATATCCTGATCAACTTAATAAAAATGAAAATAATATTTTCCAAAAAAATCACAGGCATCTCTCTTGTGCTTTTCTCCCAAGATATGTACTTTGGTACACATATGTTTTAATCAGTGATGAAATCCAATTTTTTTACTACCGGTTCTGTGGGCGTGGCTTGGTGGGTGTGGTGTGGCTTGGTGGGCGTGACGGGAAGGATATTGCAAAATCTCCATTCCCTCCCCACTCTGGGGCCAGCCAGAGGGGGTATTTGCCGGTTCTCCAAACTACTCAAACTTTCCACGACCGGTTCTCCAGAACCTGTTAGAACCTGCTGAATTTCACCCCTGGTTCTAATGTATACTTTTTCAGGGATTTTCTCCATATGCAATAAACTTTAACCTACCATTTTCAAAAATTGATACAAGTATACTTTTAAATTCCATTAAATCAATTTAATGCACACATTTCTCTAAGTTGCAAACTGCTTTGCCAAATTAGATCAGGAGGAGAGAAACAAATTTCTGTATATCTATGTGCTCAAACTCGTATAGCGGTTGGGAAACTGTAAACTGGATATGTTCTCATTAATTTCTCTCCCATGCTTTCTCAAGGTGGGGACCCACAACAATAAAAATCAGATACAAATATGGTACAGTATTTTGGAGATAAATTATAAGGGGACAAAATGTTTGAGTCCCTGTGTCCAGCACAAAGAACCAGGACCACACATTAAGTTCCAGTTATGATTATTTATTGCTCATGTCTATACATAAAAATCTAGCTGACTAATGGTCAGCACTAAATTGGTGCTAGATAAGAGTCAATAGAATTCAAGAGTGATTGGACTTACACTGTTTGTGGGAATGTAATGACTCTAGGCTGATGACTCTTTTGACTCCACCCCAGGCTCTTCCTGCTCTTTCCTACAGCCTGGCAGCTATGAACATCAACCAGTTCCTAAGTTTTTCCAATAGGACTTAAAGGTTGATGATAAAGATGCAGTCCTCAATTAACTCCAGCATCAGTAGTGGAGGAATAAAATCAGGATTTGGAAGCCTGTTTTTGAGTTCTTTACTTATGCATTGTGGTAAACCGAATACCATGCAAGATGGAGTTTGTTCTGTTCCAGCCAGTTCCTTCTTCAGTTTGTATTTTGGCCTCTCCAAAGATCTTTGTCCCTGGGAGAAAGATGCAGGCATTCTCTAGAGGCCAAAAGGTTGCCATCAGATCTGGCATTATTTTCTGCATCAAATGCCATCGGATCAAAAAGAAAATAGTGTAGGTGTATGAAATGTAAGGTTCAGTGCTCCTGAAAAACCAAAACACTTTTACTCTTCTACATCAAACTGATTTCTTTCTCTTGCCCAAGGCATTAGAGTGAAGTGATCCTCATTTACTCAGTCCTTTTCTAATTTAATCTGTTAACTTCTAGACTTCCTCTCAAGCTTCTGAAATATGAACATATTCTCAGATTTCAAACCTGACCACCTCGTATCTCATTTCCCCTGGAAAGAAATCTGAACTCTCTTATTAGTTTTCAAAAGGCTAATTTTGATTCATTTAACAGGGGGTCAAAGGAAAACATTTGTCCGGTTTTGCACATTGCAGTTCCCATTGACCTCTTGGATGACATCTTGCTCAGCTTTACCTGAAGTAAACAACAATGACTGGAATTTACTTTCCAAAGACATTTGCTTAAAATGACAGGCGAGAAAGGGGGCACTTTTCAATCCGTGCATTTCGGAGAGCTCATCGCCAAATTTGATTTGATGCCCAAGATTGAGAGTGGAATCTCATACTTAAAAATGGTGCTGCTTGCACCCAGGGAAGAAAATTCCTAATGCCAGGGCAAGTGATGCAGGGAGGCCAACAATTTTCAAGCCCCACAGGTTTCTAGGGATAAAGGCAGAACACAAAACAAACTGAGATGATATTGTTTTTGACTTTTGAGCAAAGACAGGTAAAGGTGGGGGAATATGTTAAGACATATGGAAAATTACGCACCCAATAAAAAATAGGGTAAAGAGAAGACTATCTTGAGTTTTGGAGGCTCATACATTGAAAGTGAATGTGGAAAAATCAAAGGATAAAAGTAATGCATCTCCCATATCTCAGATGTCTCCAACGGTAGGAAGATAACAAGATGGCGAGGAACTATGCCTGGTGCCAATTATGTTGTGTTAACCTATCTACGGTATATTCCTTTTTAGTAGATATGGCTTGAAGAAGTCTGATACTGGTTCTCAGAGTCTCCTTTAATGTTTTCCTTGGTAGACTCAAGGCTATGACTTCTGGAAATTTGCCTCTGGGGTTCATTGTTGTTCATGTTTTGATGCTTTTGTTCTTCCAAACGTCAACCTAAAGAGTTTTAAATAATTTTGTTCCTGCTGTTATTACAATTATTATTTTGTTGTAGAAAAATTAAGGTCTTATTCTTGACCATATGAGGTGTGATAACTTCCAACAAAATACAGTAATTTAGTACAAAGGCTCCACATTTCACCCATCTCACATCTACAGAAATGATCGCCTGTTAATGTCCCAGCTAAGTTTCATATGTTAAGTGTTCAGAGCCAGGAGTTTGGACTGCCCCCACCCTCGCAAACCTGCCTGAAGATCAGCATAATTTACAGAATCCATAATCAGAATTTTCTTAGAAATGCTCTCTGTTTGTGAAACTCCTGCATTCTACATGAAGCAGCTGTTGTAGAACAGATTTAAACTGTGTGGCTCATACTTTGCAACTGGAAATATTTTACAGGCCAATTGGGAAACAAAAGTATTTTAAAAAATATGTCAACTGTAATGGCTAGATCTGTAGCCTTGAACAATAATCTCGTCCTATCAAAGCTATTTTTAGTCTACAAAAATCCAGATGGCCACTAACTGGCAGCAAAGAGAGGAGGAGGAGGAGGAGGAGGAGGAGGAGGAAGAGATGGAGCGGAGAGGAGGAGGAGGAAGAGATGGAGAGGAGGAGGAGGAGGAGGAAGAGGAGGAGGAGGAGGAAGAGAGGAGGAGGAGAAAGAGAGGAGGAGGGTGATAGGATTAGGAGGAGAAGGAGAAGGGTGAGATGATGATGATGATTTAAATTTGTATATTACCCAACTCCCAACAACTCTGGGTGATTCACAAGTATCACAAGTAAACAACATTCAAAGGAGTAAAACAATGTGATAGTAAGCAAGAACGAAGAATAAAAGCAAGCAAACCAGAACAGGAGCAAAAACAAACTGGCACCACTTGAAAGGATCACCCTCCCCAAAAACCTGAACAAAGAAATGCCATCAAGCAGTCTGGAATTCTTGCAGTCCAGGTTTGATAGTCCAGATAAATGGCCACAAATCCTACCTGTCAATATTGGGGAAGGTAATAATTGCCAAAGATAAGGCACGTGTTTGATTTTATAGGGCGTGTTTTGTGTTGGTGGGAAGGGTGGGGAAAAGGTTTGCAGATGCACGGACCAACAATTTCCTTTCAATTTGTGGTTATTTAACAATTTGTCAATCTTGACTCTTGGCACACCATTAATTACCCATTCTTTTAGACTCTGTAACAGACCAGCTCTCTGCTTTTTACAAGATTAGCATTTCAATGCTGAATTAAGGCCGACCTGCGGAGCAGCCAAGGGCAGGAGAATAATCCATTTCACATCTGCTTGCTTTGGGGCATTTTTCTATGTGTTATGCATTAACTTTACAAGTGAAGGGTGGCGGCAGTTTGGCAGGGAACATTTTAAGTTGCACGAGTTGTTTTTTTGGAAAAGCTCTGGAGTCCTGCTCTGGATAGAGTCCAAAATGTATCAACATCGCAAAACCTGAGAGCTCCTCTCCCAGAAAAGGCTGCCATTTTCAATGCTGTTCCAAAAATTGCCTCCCATTTTTAACTAAAAGCAGCTAAACCCCCTGTCTTCCCCACCTCACCCCCAATATTCTGCATTGAAATTAATTATTTTTTCCCTTTTGCTTTTTGCGGATTGAAAGCAGAAACCTGAGTACCCAAAGGTCAGGCAGCCTTAAATTATTTATTCATTTAGTTGGGACTTTGATTAGATTAACTGTCTCTGACGAAAAGCATAACTCAGTCCGATGATTTCAAATATTCGACCACACTTTTATATCCTTCACATTTATAGGCCACTGTAACCATCACCCATATCCCAAATGCCCTTGCCCACCAGTTAGCTTTGCCCGTAGCAGAGTATCTTAGAGAGCTTACTCATTCTCATAATCAAATTATGTACATCAACTTTTCCTTTTCTTGTGTATTTGTCTTTCAAACTAATTTACATCTCTGAAGTAATCCTTCGCTTCCTTTGCGATGTGTTAGAATATGGTTTTAATTTTAAAAAAATCAAACCACGAAAATTTTAAGTCATTTATAGAATGTACAAAATTTACAACAACATTAACAAGCTGGGATTGCTATTTACACAGGAAACATTCACAAGAATACCAACCAACGAACGAACAGAAAGAAACCAAAGCAAAACCAAAGACAAAGATAGCAGAATAACCAGGAAATTTGGCACACATTTGGCTTCAGGTTATCATGCCTTTATGGTATTCTCCCTTTGATAATTAAATGGAATGGAGAAGGGAGACATATTAATTTTTTCCATCCTAAACATCTAAATTTAAAATGGAACACAAACGCTCGACTTACAAGTTACGACATCATCACGCTTGAACTGTAAAAAAAAATCCAAATTAAGATTAAGAAGTACAGTACCATATGTTGGAATTAATTCAAATGAGTAACAACCTGGGCAACATTTGCTACATTCATAGAGCTGCAGATTTTACAGATAGGATAATTCTATCGTGTTCACTTCTAAACAAGAAGCGTCCATCCAAACTGATGTTTTGAGTCACCCAAATATGTTCATAGATGACTATTATCATGCAAGAAATACCCACCACCTTTTAGAGCATTCACAAGATATACAATACAAAGGACTGCATCCAATGGGGTCCCAAACAGGACAGACACTTCCTCCATGGGTGTGCATCAGTAGCGGGTTTCTACCAGTTTGCTCCGGTTCAGATGAACCGGTAGCAGTGGTGGTGGGAGGCTCCGCCCACCCACCCGGGCATCATCATGGACGTTCTGCGCATGTGCAGAAGCGGCGCACACACGTTCACAGTTCCTAACCGGTAGTGAAGGTAAATGAAACCCACCACTGATGTGCATCCATCAAATCTGTTCCAGAGGTTGGGACACACCCTCTCCTCGGAGCAGGCTTGGAGGTACGTGCAAGGAGGAGGATGAATGAAGTTTAATTCCACTGCACAAATGGAAGCCTGATTGTACTACACTAAACACAGCTTGCTGTTTTATGATGAACAGTTACCGCAAAGAATTCTATTTAGGGCAGATCTTCACATATGTACTACTTAAGCCAGTAATCTTGACCACACGACGTCATCTTTCTGTACAACATGTAGCAGAGGTCATCACAACTTTTTTTTTTCCCCACTACAATGCCAGCCATCTCTCCAAAAAGGGATGTTGCAGTCATGGAAACATCTCACACAATCCCAAAGATGCTTCTTCAAAAGGCAACGGGACTTTGCTTTTCCTTGAAGACGTTTCGCTTCTCCTTCAAGAAGCTTCTTCGGTTCTGAGGAAGTTTCTTGGATGAAAAGCGAAACGTCTTCAAGGAAAAAATAAAGACCAGTTGCCTTTTGAAAAAAGCACCTTTGGGATAACCATGACTTGGATGACCGAGCATCTCCATAGACCTCTCACACAGTCTGAAACCACTACATGAGAAGTCAAAGCAGCATGGTGGGAACTGTATGCAGATGCTGTATATAACCTCCTCCAACAAGCCTCTTTCTTCAGTAAATGAGAAGGGAGAAGTACAGTATCTAGATTTTGGAGTTAGCATGATTTTAAACACAGATATTGAACATATTTTTCAGTTTTGGCACATTGAGTACAGGTCATATACTTTGGTAAATTGAGGGGCAGGCTTGGAAACAGGTCTAATGCAACAACTTTCAGTAGATGAACATGACTTCTTTTCAACCAGACTTCGATTGTTTGTTCTGAATATCCTACAATGTTACACGGACTGTTCCAATTGTGCTTCCCTTTGCAACCTGAGATTATTCTACAATTAAGTCTGTATGTCAGATCTCAAGAAAGAATTCTAATAGGTTTAATGTGATGAGAGTAGAGTCATTCAATATTTAATAGGTCTTAGGATTCCTTGTCAATGTTGTTAAAAGTAATACGCCTTTCCAAGAGGCCATCAAGACGCTTGAGCCTAAAAAACTATGAGTGCAAAGAAACATGCCAAAGCCAAATCCCTTGGAAAAGAATGCAGGGGAAGAAATGAGTCCAAAGGACGACAGAGCATTTAATTTCAATGACTGCTTAATCCTACGGTAGATTTGGGTCTTCAAAAGGTGCTCCCCATTTTAGGGAATTAAATTATTTGCTGCATAAATAAATAAATTAATAAAAAAACAGTAACAGGTGAGAGGTCTATCTCCATTTCCTATTTTTGAGGCATCTGTAGCAACCTTGAGAAACTAAGAGCTGGTCTAAGATGGTCCTGATCCAGAGGTAGGTTCTGAATCTTCTTACTGCCGGTTCACTCAAGGTTGCGCCTCGAGCGCACGCACAAAGTGCACGAGTGGACGAACAGCAGTCAAAAACTAGCTTCTATGCATGCGCAGAAGCAAAATCCAAGATGGCGGTGCCCACTGAGCCACCGACAGAACTGGCTCCATGATGTCATCGCGGAGTTACTATCTACTCTATAGAACTGGATAGAACCGGTAGGAACCAGCCTCTGTCCTGATCCTATCAAACAGGGCTCTTCTCAGAACAGCTTTGAAAAATCATTCTCCTCCCATTTGGAAACCCTTTTTATTTTATATACGTTGCCATCACGTGACGTTTCGTGACGTTTTTCCCATTTGTGGAGCTGGGGTAGCCGTGGCCTGCACATGATGCATCTGGCCCACGGGCTGCCAGTTTGACACCCCTGTATTATACAAATACAAATATTGCAATCTACTATGTAAAATAAACCATGTTGGATGGCAGAAATGGGAGTGTGAAATTTGAAATACTTCTTCAATGCAAGCCATTCATCCACCGTACATCGCTGTATCAGGGTTGTTAAAACTCCCGGCTGGCAGGCCAGTTGCGTCATATGCTGGCCACGCCCATGCCTGGTTTAGCGAAGGGGGGGAAGTCCCAATACGTCACGTGATGCCGCCATGATGACGTGAATTTGACACCCCTGCTCTATACCGAGGGCTCTGATCAAGTTGAAATCCTTATTACAGTTGCTGTAGGAAACTCTTATTGAAATGTGCCTATTTTTATTATAGCCCAGAGATCCCCAACAAGGTTCTGATGCACACAGAGAGCTTCACAAAGGAAATGAAGATGGCAGTCATGCACAGCAAATAATTAAAGGCAAGCTTCGATACGCACATCAGACATAGGGCTACACCATGCATCACTCTCTCCTTGGCATGTTTCTTCAACAATAAATGGCGGGAATTCCCATAGTATTTACTTCCAAGTACGTATGTATAATTTGGCAATCTCACAGAATGAGTGCAATGGGCTTTACTCTCAGCAACTGGGCACAGAATTACGGTCTTATTATTAATTAATTGGTTACGTTAAATAAAACTTTTAAACTTTAAAAATTCTTACCAGATTAAAGAACATTTTAGAAAAATCATGTCATCTTTGTACATCCAGGGGAATAACCACATGCCTGATTAACACTCATGGACCATGATTTTTCTAATATGAGTATTGATCTTGATTAAAAGATATGGATTAAATCTAGTCATAGCATAGGTCCTATTAATATCATGGAGACTTTAGCTGTGATTTCACTATATCTAGTGATATACTAACCATCATCTCCTTTAATGACCCCATAAATCCCTTGCGGGATGGAGTCTGGGCAACTGAATGGAGCTGAGTTTTTACTGGCCAGATGCCTTTCCTGTCACCCATGCAGAGTTTTGTTCAGCAGATATATTCTCATTGTACCCAGAGAGAGAAATATCTACCTCTACCTAGGATCGAACTCACAGCCTCCTGATGGTGAGGCAAGAGCTCCACCTCCAGGCCACCGCACCACTCGTCTAGCGATATACTAATATAGGCTAAATCAAGATCAAATCCAATACAATGATCAAGCTAAGATTGGTTTGATGCTGTGAGACAATTATCTAGAATCCTTTCTTGCATAGCAGAATAGTGTTGTTTTGAAACCCTGGTTTTGATACAATTGATAATTTGATATAATAATTGATATTATTCAAAGTATGCATTTTCTAGAAATACTCCTTTCACTAGATTAAAGAATGGTTTTTAAAAAAAATACACCCATTTTTAATGGCTATACAAAAGTTTTCGTTCAGAACATTCAACTTATATCGAAAGACTCTCCTTTTTTAAAGACACGGATCAGAAAGTATGGCTTTTGAGTCAGCCAAGGCTAAAAGGAATTCAAAAGATTGTTTTAAAATGTCACTTAAAAAAAAGAAAGCATTGAAAAAAACATATATTAAATTAAGGTCATATTTGTGTGCATAAATATATTCATCCCATTGGATTTCCTTGATGTTTAGTTGGTAAATTTATCCAAAAAGGTCTACGTAGCAAAGAGAGACAGGAGACCTAACATTATTACGGATGCATCTTGCCAATGTCTCTGTGTATGATTTATAGGCGTTGTTGTTGAAAATACGGCATCACTTGAATTCCTAGGTAATGTCAAATTGCAGATGTTTCCTTCACAACAAGAAGTGCATACCTGGGAAAAAGAAAAGACACTTAAATCATTTTTCTCACAACTGATAGAAATTTCACTATCAGAGGGAAGTTACATATTATACCCTAAAGTTTGCTGCTATTGCTGTTTAAAACTGCTCTGGTGTAGAGAAATGACCCATATATATACAGTATATAAATACACACACACACACACACACACACATACATCACATATACATGTGTATATAGTATATGTACACACATATATATATATACATTCATATACATATACATATATACATACACACCACATAGCTCCAAAAGCATAGTTGCTGTAAAGATGAAGGACATTCGAAAGGATAATTGATGAATTAAAAAAAATATCAAGGCCCATCTTCACATTATAGCTGTAATTAAAATTTGCTTAACCAACCAGAAACCGTTTTAATTGGGGGGGAAACAGCTTGGCTATACATGTTTGATTAGAAGGTGCCGTTAACTTTTAACTGATATATCTTTGGTGAACTATCCTTTGCAATTGGCTACCAAGCAAGGATGGGCAATTACCCTCCTATTTCATATCATCAAATCATGAATTACTGATTTTATATATTTTACAACTTGACGGGCGAAAAAAGGTAATACATTTACGATATGATACCAGAGAAGCTACTTTAAATTCTGATAGAATGTCTTCCCCCAAAGCATTAAGCATACCATAAAACCACCTCCATCTATTAATCGTCATTTATATTCCTGGAGGAAGAAGGGACATTCTCCCCTATTATTATCAACTTCTAAATCACAGGAAGGAAAGGAGAAAAAAAAAGACTTAACTGTAGAAGCATCCATACAAAATGAAAGAATGTTACATTCTGATATAAATGTTCTTCTATCAATTTTCTAGCATTGGCTAGGAATCCCTGTTACCGCTGCAGTGGATCTCAATTGTGAAATTCAGAAATATGCATTTCCATTTTATAAAGGAGGACAAGTGCTCCTCAAAATGAACTTTAGAGAAACCGACAGTCCTTCCAGAACTTCAGGAAAGTTGCTCTAATAACCATGTTGAGTGTGTGGAATATTTTATGTGGATCATTCTATCCACATGAATTAGTTCAGGTGACCATCTGAAAGCAGTGATTTATTGCCATGGTGGCGTAGTGGTTAGAATGCAGAATGCAGTACAACTGCTCACTCCAGCAGTTCGATCCTGATCAGCTCAAGGTTGACTCAGCCTTCCTTCCCATCCTTCTGAAGTCAGTAAAATGAGGAGCCAGATTTGTTGGGGGCAATATGCTGACTCTGTAAAACCGCTTAGAGACAGTTGTAAAGCACTGTGAAGCGGTATATAAGTCTAAGTGCTATTGCTAGTGCTCTATTGTATGTCCAGGCCATTGTTAGTAACATCCCCTGGGTAACATATCTTGGCGGGATCAGTTTTTGAGTTGAGAACTTCCATTCTCCACTATAAGACACCAGGATTGGTCATGTTCTTAACTCCAACAATTTCTTTCATTTAAAACGTTCTCATTTTGAGAATTAGTCACAATTACAATGTCAAACAAAGCAACCAACTTCCAAGTTATGTCCATGAAACGGCTTCTCACAATGTACGAAAAAGAGCCAATGCACCAATTTATTTCAGTTCTTCTCCTTACCTTGAGTCCTTTATGCTGGAGAGCGATGCATCCCGTAGTCAAACAATCCTCCAGTGGCACACATCTCTTGGTGACCGATACACTCTTTCCGTTGGCTTCCAGGGTATGTTGAGAATAGCAGTATCTTGTTGCTAGCAAGAGAAATAGGAAGTTTTATTTCTAGTGTAATTTAGTTGTGTACAGCAGTGATAACAAATCATGCTGTTATAAAGAAAGCCGTATCAGAAATGGTGCAACCAAGTGGCTATCTTTACAGAAGATATCACAGTAAGTACCAGCATCTAGCTCATGGATGAACTTTAAAAATTACTAAACAGGATCAAGTTTTATTTCTACAGCAAGTTGGGAGTGGGGGGAGGAGAGAGAGAATGAGAGAGAGAGAGAGAGAAGATTACAAACATTTCATATGCATAAGTTTGTTTATAAGAGTAGAAGACTTTTTCCATTCCTCTTTTAAAAACAGTTTCAACTAACTTCCTAACTTCATTCTGTACTGTATGTAGGAAAAATTTGCATTTACAGCAAGATGTTCTAGTATTAGATGCAATAAACTTTTTTTTTTAATGTTATAAAGTTTTACATTGGTTTGCATCGAAAAAGCTACTGCAATTCTTTAAAAACTCCCACTACAATTCCCTGGCTATGCAGAGTATAGCAACATATCAACAGGCTGATCTATGTCCAGAGAGTCTTATAATCGCATGATGTGATTATAGCATGTCATCTGCCTACACAATAATGTCTACAAGCATAAGGATATTTATATCGGCAGGGTCAGGTGTGTCACACAACCTTCCAAGGTGGTGGATGAAAAGCTAGATTGATGTTAAGAGTTTACATGGGACATTTAAAACATCATCAGAAGAGATCCATATTCACTGCTTTCCTGGCAACATAAAGCTGATTTACCTCTTGGACAATACACATCTGGAGCCCATTGGTTGCATTCATAGTTATCGACTGCTTGTTCACAGGTAAAACATTTGAATCCACCAGGGTACGGAGTTGCTGAAAAATGCAGATGCGACCATGACATCAGTTACAAGGTTAACTGGAACATTTTTCAAATATATATATATATTAAAGGACATATATACTACAGAAATAAAGCTCACTGCATAGACTTTTCACAGATTTAAAAACATATCTATAGTTATAACATCTTAACAAGACTCTTGTTGAGATAGATTAAACATTTAACATTTAAATCAAGATTCTGAAGAAGTCAACTAAGTAGATTTGGATGCCACATCTTTCACCGTTTTTTGAAAAAAAATATTATAAAGAAACAGGACTGATTGGGAAAAAATATATTTGTTAACATGGTTCGCTTTCTCTATAGAATCTCAGGACAGCTTACACCAGAGGTGCTAAACTCAAGGCCCTTGGGACAGATCAGGCCCATGGGGTTCTTAGAGTCGCCTTGGAAACAGTGAAGGACTGGCCCGTGGTGCCTCTGCCAGCAAAAACCCAAGTTACATTTTTGGCTGCGACAGCCTCCTTTAACCCTCTGCCAGGGAAAACAGAGCTCAGGAGGGCCATGTGCTGTCCTTCCCAGCTCCGTTTACGTTGGTAGAGCATTCGGGCCAACACAGGTAACCCAGACATGAGTGATGTCGAGATGGCCACAACCCCCGGTCCCCCGAGGTCAAACACAACCCTGATGTGACCCTCAATGAAATTGAGTTTGACACCCCCTGGCTTACACAGTGATCTTGTTTTATCCCAAGATGTCTTATGAGGCAAGTTGGACTAAAAGAGAGTGACGTCATATGTGAGTTTTCACAATTTAGAGATCAGGGATCTATCCAACTGTAATTCAACATATTAACCACTATATCACACTGGCTCCAAAATGTTGGTCTAATGCAGGGGTCGGTAACCTTAAACACTCAAAAAGCCACAAAGGTCCTAACCGGAAGCCCCCCCTTCAATTCTGGAGCTGACCGGAAGTCCAGTTCCCCACTTTAGAGTCTCCTCCTAGCATGGTGTCCTTTTTCCTCTAGTGTTTTCCTGGCCATGCATCCCTAGTTTTCGACAACACTTCTATACAAGTCTTATTTTTTAACCTACTGATTGCCTCTTTAAAAAAAAAAAACTTGATTCCATCTGCCTACATAGACTTCTTGCTTTTAGGTGGCTAGAACTGTCACACACACAAACCCCAAAAAAACCTGGCTGCAAACCAATAGAATAGAATAGAATTCTTTATAGGCCAAGTGTGATTGGACACACAAGGAATTTGTCTTTGGTGCATGTGCTCTCAGTGTACATAAAAAGACAAGATAC